>CM019066.1:244853525-245112568 GCA_009667805.1 Leptobrachium leishanense
TTGACTGGGTATCAACTTCGGGATCAGGGGTGCAATTAAAATCCCCACATAGGAACAACGTACCACTGGCCATTGCTTTTACCCTGCTGTAAGCTTTCCGCAGGTAGTGATCATTAGGGAGATATAGGTTGGCAATTGTAATCGGTAATTCATTCATCCTGCCCACAAGAATGACAAGGCGGCCTAACGGATCAGTGAATTGAGCCGAGCACACAAAAGGTCCAGTCCCTATGGATCAGGATTGAGACACCTTTGGACTTCGTCTGGGCAGTGGAATGATACGAGTCAGTATACATATGTGATTTCAAAAACGGCATACGCCTCTTGCAGAGATGTGTCTCTTGCAAGCATACAATAGCTGGTTTATAAATAATGCATGCCGTTTATGAGGAGCGTTCAAGCCCCAAACATTCAAATAGTAAATCTGGAATTGAGTTTAACTCATCATCAAGCTCATAAACCTTTCGGATTGGTACAACTGTCACATCGGGAAACATTAACTGTAGGAGGGGAGGGAATTCACCTCTGGAAGGGCACTGAGTGTCATAAACCATAGTGCATACCAGACAAACAAACAATACAATTAAACGACCATCAAAAAAGAAAAAAAACAACAAAAGTTGGAAAAAGCAAACAGAAAAAATGCTGCATCCCATGGATGCAACCAAATGGAGTCAATCAACACGGTTAGAATAGTACCAGGAAAGGAAAAACAGTCCAAAAAAAAGACTCCAATAGGGGAAAGGCAACGGTCATAACTCTGCCTGAGGAGTGACAGTGCCATTTTAAGCCTCTGGAAGGCCTCGGGGCAGTCAGAGTTCAGTGCCCCAGAAGGCGTTGAGAAAAGCCTGGGTAACAAAAAGACCACATGCGGGCAATCACTATGAGGAGATCCGGCCGCCAGACCGGTCCTGAAAAAGCGTGGCAATTCCAGTCAAGAGACAACAAAGGACAAAAGGATATAATTCCGCAACTCCTCATTTCGGTCGAACCCGGTGCCACTCTGGAGACACCTTCAGCGGTGACGACGTATCATCCCGAAGGGATGTAAACTCTGCCACGATATTCCACTCCTTCAGCGAGCGCATGCCAGTGAGCGAATCAGGAATGACATGCAATACTCCATCACGCCAGATCAGGATCTTCGTTGGGAATCCCCAGCGATACGCCATGTTATGGTCACCTAGGATTTTAGTGAAGGATGAAAATTCCCTCCTTTTCGACATGGTTGATGCCGACAGATCCGCAAAAAAGGAGACTTCAGCATATGGGGAAGGCAGGGGCATGGATTTCCTTGACGTCCTCATCAGTGCTTCCTTAATATTATAAAAATGCATTTGAACTAGAACATTGAGTAGCTGAGGGTGGTAAATTCCTGGCACGCGGTAATCTGTGCGCTCGATCCATCAGGAAATCCTGTGGCGTCGCTGTAGGCGTCAAGATCTGGAAAAGCTCCATAAGATAAGGCTGGAGATCTGCAGGGGCCACCGTCTCCGGAACGCCACGTATATTGTTACGTCGTGAGCGATCTTCTATATCAGCCAATTTCATCGCCATTGCTTCATACACCGTTTGTAAAGCTAAATGACGATCCACCAAGTCATTATGGGCCAAGCATAAATCATCCGTTTTAGGCTCTCTCTCACCCAGGTCTTGGACATCGCGTCTCAGCTCCTGCAGCGTTTCTTTAAGGTCCGCTTGTATGGTGGACCGGAGTTCTTGTAACATGGCGTGGAGCCTGCTCTCAGTTGCTGGTGAGGTGTCAGACAGATGGAGTGGGTCCACACTAGCCACTTCCTTTGCATGGGGGGACCGGATGAGGGAGATCCGCAATCATGGGCCTCACGACCGCAATCTTTTTTCACTGATTTTACAGGCTCCAGCACTCGTTGTGCCGTCGGGGGCACCATCAGGGGTCAGGTGAGTATCACCCACCTTTTGGTAGTGCTTATATGCCCCGGGGTTGCTTTATTCTGCTGTTGGATTGAGGATTTCAGCGCCGGTCACAGGAGCTCTCCTTACATGCGACCGCGGGCTGCTACGTCTGGCCACGCCCCCTAGAGCTTCTTTTAGCATGCATTATGCAGGGTCAGGAAGGTAGAATTAAATTTTGTTGCTTATTTCAGTTCTATAGATATCTCCCAGGTCAAAGTGTATGACTTTTACCGTTGTCTATTAATGCAGATGTGTGAACGACGGCTCTACAAGCATTTTCTGTGTTACTATAACAATCATAAAAGGTGTCTGTATGGCTCTATACGATCATATTATTGTGCTGCGAATTGGTGTTATATCTTAACATAAAAGCTCAAATATATACAGCTTTAGAACAGTAATGGATTTATAATATCATCCATATTCTTTACATCACCAACTGCCTTTAATACCATTAAATTGAATGTTTTTTTTTTAACATTCCAAGACTTTGTTGTACAGCAATTAAATTTTTTTTTTGTCAGAATACAAAGCTCTTGCAATTTTCACACGTAAAGGGAATTTAGTTATTTTTGAACATTGCCTAAATGTAGAATGTAATTTACAATCTTTCACGGAGTTATGCCCTATAACCATTTTATCAAATGTGCATACCTTTTTAATGCAGAATGTGTGATCTAGAACAGTGGTTCTCAACCTGTGGAACCTCAGGACCCACAATTGTCTTTGGTCATTAAGTCGTGACCCAAAAATAATTTAATTTTTGATACATTATAATTATTTCCTCAAAACAACTTGTGCAATATTCTAAAATGTATGCACTTTTTAAACAATTTTGTAAACAAACAGTGATTCTTTCCAAAATGAATAGTGCAGTAATCACAGCACTAGTGAAAAAGAAAGTGCTGTTGAGGCAAAAAAACAATAAAATAAACTGTAATTGAATCAAATGAAATTAATTAAAACGTACGGGAAAACTGGGGATGCTTCTTGCTCTTAATAAGTGTCTCAAAATCTTGGGTGATGGCAGACAAAGCAATTTTTAAGTAGCCAAAGCAACTCTAATTTAAATCACTACTGAATTAATAATAAAATATTATAAAAATTTTAATTCACCTGCTCCGAGCTCCCCCGCCATCCGTCTCTGCATGCATTTTTTATTCACAGCAGCGGCAGCCTACCCTCCCTGAGCCTACGCAATTTGCGTAGCTGAACGTTATGCTAATCGCGTAAACTCAAGCTGGCTAAGAGATTGAGAAGTCTGCGGCGCACGTCTGGCACTGCCTACTTCCTGAACCTATGCTCTTCAGTGCCTCAGAGAGGCACTGAGAGCAATGGAATAGCTTGGACTAATGGGAAGGCACCATTGGTCCAAGCCATTCAAAAAATGCCTCCATGGGAGGCTGGCCTCCCATGCATTGATTGACACAAGACAGTCATTTGACTGTCCTCGTCTCGCACAGTCTGTGGGCGTGGTGCTGTGCTCAGGGTGTGGCCTCAGTGTGACTGTTCACTGTGTCGACACCTCCTCCCTGCAGGTGGAGGAGACAGTGTGCGGCTGACACTCGGCTGCCTGGAGTGGACGACACATATCCTGGGGAGCACTGAGAGCAACCAGATCCTGGGGAGCACTGAGAGCACCCAGATCCTGGGGAGCATTGAGAGCAGCCAGATCCTGGGGAGCACTGACAGCAGCCAGATCCTGGGGAGCACTGACAGCAGCCGGTTCCTGGGGAGCACTGACAGCAGCCAGTTCCTGGGGAGCACTGAGAGCAGCCAATTCCTGGGGAGCACTGAGAGCAGCCAGATCCTGGGGAGCACTGACAGCAGCCAGATCCTGGGGAGCACTGACAGCAGCCAGATCCTGAGGAGTACTGAGAGCAGCCAGGTCCTGGGGAGCACTGATCCTGAACCTACATAACCTGTGTATATCTGGCTCTGATCCTAGCCAGGGCCTTACCAGCCACCAGCCTCACCACATGTCCCTGGTATGCAGGGAGGCCGGGATCAGGAAGCCGTGTGTGATTCTGCTGAGTATTCTCAGTGTACATTCTACTTTTCTGCAGGGATTATCACATCAGGAGGAAGGCAGGAAAGGAAGAGGAGTGAGCGATAGAGAGAAAAAGGAGAGAGATGAGGAGAAATAGAGAAATGGAGAGGAAGACATTAGATACAAGGACAGATGGAAAAATACACAGAAGGACACACAGATATTAATGGACAGACAGAATAACATAGTCAGAAAGAAGGATGCACAAATAGGTAAAAGGACAAACAGAAAGGGAAAAACACAAATATATATGAACAATGAGATGTGCATTGTTTACAGTGGCTCCTGGTGTTGGCAGCCAGTAGTAGAATGCTCTGGACACATGTCAGTCCCTGTTGTGAATACTGCCAGTCACTGAGTCCCACCCCACACCTTCCCATTACAGATTCTCCTCCCTCACCTTGCCATTACAGGGTATCTTTTATATGCAAAGATGTGTTAATCACCAGAAATGGCTGTTACCAATGGCCATGCACCCCCCTAGATTGGTGCCAAGAAGAATAACAATAAAAGACAAACAAACATAAATTTGGACAAGGTAACACAAGCGACAGAGAAAATAATGCTCTCCTTAATAAAATGATAGCAGAGAGCAGTCAATAATCACGTATAATGTCCTCATTAATAGCATAACAGAGTATCTTACCTGATGCAGCGGGTCCCAGGCGGCATGTTGTGGCTGGACCTGTAGCTGTGGGGTCGGGGCTATCCCTGCTTCCCTCACTAGCAATTGCACACCGGAACTTCCTTCAAGCAGGGAAGTTCTGGCACGCGGTTGCTGGTGAGGGAGGCAGAGGTAGCCGCGCCGTCTGGGACCCGCTGCCGCAGGTAAGATGCATCAGTGGCTCCCAGACATTAGCGAGGCTTGGGGGCACTTGCCCCGCGACCCAGTCTGCCCCTAGTTGCGACCCACTTTTGGGTTACGACTCACTACTTGAGAAACACTGATCAGAAGATCTCAGTCCTGTCACCCTGTATTACTGTAAAGCAGCATCTCACACCCTTACTATAACAAAAAGCTCAACAAACGTAACGGCTCCAGATATGGGATAAAATTGCTGAAAATTCTTGTACAGTATAGATACAAGGTGTTACTGTAATTTTCATATGCTGGAATTATGCCCACATTCTTTTTTTCTTGGTATTATTTTGGAAACTGCATTGCCAACAAACTCATTATGATCACTACAAATCCCCATAAGCAGGATACAGTGGTGGCTGGAGATGTTTCTAACGGGGCAGGGCAGGAAGAGCCAAACTACAACCACATTATTATTATTGTCATAATTTATATAGCGCCAATAGTTTCCGCAGGGCTATACAAGAACAAAAGGGAACGAGATAATCGGACATATCTCCTCCTAAGAATCTCTCTCATTTCCGGTTTCAGCTCATCCTCCGTTTTCAGTTTAGGAGGCACAGAAGGAGGCGTCTGCAGGTACAGGTGCTCACAGGTATGCAGTCACACAGGCTCTCAAATGGTATACGCTCACACGTGCACTTACTAGTATTCAGTACGGACTGAACCATGTGTCCGGGTGGCTGAAACCCAGACAGGTGGCAACCATAGGCCTGTGCTTGGGTTCTTTGCGTGTTACGGATTATTCACAATAAAGATATTTGGAGACCACACCAGCGTGTTCGGAGCTTCACCTAGCCCTCATGTGGGAATATTGTTCCAAATCACGTTTGTCTAACAAATGGATTATTTAAGGTGTTTTCCATTTTTCTCATCCTACTTTCACACAGGGTGAAGATGTGAGTATGGGCATCTGGATGTCTGCCATTGGTCCTAAACGATATCAGGTGAGAACCAAAAATTGTAGACGAATGAGCGATAAAATTTGATGTAAAGAACCCTCCCTCTGAGTAAATTTGCTAAAAGGTGATTTTTTTACAAATTCTAAATTGTCCATTTTGAAATTCAACAATTTTTATTGAAGGGGCAGTAAACAGTACAGATAAATGAAATAACATCAGGGTCTCGAAACGGAAGTGTCATGTACGCCAGCAGATCGACCCATCACAAATATACACATAGCAGCGAATTTAACGAACAGCTCCTTCTGTTTCAAATAGTTAGGTGCAGACCTCACTACAGCATCCATTACCGGAAAATGAGGGTGCTTAGTGAAACAGTTGTGACTTGGCTTTCTAACTTTAAAGATGTGGAACCCCAAGGAGGTGACAATAATGAACAATAATAAAGGGAGAGGGGTATGATGAGGAAGAAAGAAGAAAGAGAGGGGGGAAAGGAAGAAAGGAAGAGAGAAGATGGGGAAAAGAAAAGAGAAAGAGAGAGAAGAGGGGAAAAAAAGGGGGGCAGATCTGCGGGCCCGTCCCTTCTGGTTCTCTCACGAACCTGAAAATGCACTTGCTGGGGAAGCAAACACCGCCAGCCAGGGCGACCAAACCGCCTCAAAGTGAGCCATATGGTCGAGTACCGCCGTCAGGCGATCCATCGTGACCATGTGCCAAATTTTGGCCTTTATCAGTTGGCACGGGGGAGGGGGTCCCTTCCAGGTCTTAGCCAAGCTGATGCGTACTGCTGCGCACACCCGATAGTGCTCGCCTC
Organism: Leptobrachium leishanense; assembly: GCA_009667805.1. Taxonomy (NCBI): domain Eukaryota; kingdom Metazoa; phylum Chordata; class Amphibia; order Anura; family Megophryidae; genus Leptobrachium; species Leptobrachium leishanense. The sequence goes on from CM019066.1 coordinate 244,860,086, forward strand.
GCGTGAGGTGTGCCCCTGGGTGCAGACGGTTAAGTAGTGCCGTCCAGGGATCTGGATGTAGTTGTATTTCTATTGCCCTGCTCAGATCTCCAAACACTTCTGTCCAAATGGGGCTGACCATGCCGCAGTCACACCAAGCGTGCAGATAAGCAGGTGGACAACACCCCCGGACACATCTTAGCAAGGCGACGTGGGTGTATATACCACCGCGCCATGACCTTGTAACAGTTCTCGCGAACCGCGGTGCAGATTGTGACTCGGGAGGTCCTGTCTATAATATCTGTCCACTCGTCATCATCCAGAGAGTCCCTTAGGTCCTCCTCCCATCGTGCGACGTATGGCGCCCCCTGCGGAAAAGTCATGTCAAGGATGTAGGAGTAGATCGAGATCATGCCTCGCCCTCATTATGACCGATGACAGCAGGTCTCAGAGGATCAGTCTTCGGTCCAGAGTCTCTCTTATAGTTCCCCTAACAAAGTGCAACAGTTGGAGGACCCTGAATGTCTCTGAGAGGGGCAACGCTCTCGACTCCCTCAGATATACGAGGGTGACCGGGCGCCCCTGTAAGAGTAGATTGCTTATCTCCATGATGTCAGATCGGGGGCCACCAAGCGAACGCCCTAGGAGGGTTGCCCTCTGGGTTATAGAGCAATGGTTGGAGGCCTGAAGCTGGAGGGGACAGACCGTCGCTGTCTCTGTAAAGGTTCCAAAGACACAATGAATGTTGCAGCGTGGGGCTATTGTGGTGGATCCGGGAAGTGGCTTTGGGGGCCCATTGAAGCGTGCGCAGTGGCTGTGGTCCCCCCACATCTTACTCTGCGGAGCCCCACTTCTCAAATAATCGTGGAGAGCATCACAAATTGGGCCGCCTTGTAATAGAAGTAAAGGTGTGGAACTCCCATTCTCCCCTTCGTCTGGACTGAAACATAAGGTTTTTGGATAACCGGCCACTTCGGCCCCCCAGATGAAGGAGTGGATTGCCGACGGAAGGAAAGTTAAGTCCGCCCTGCGTACAGGGATTGTTAATGTTCTGAAAAGGTATAATAGCTTTGGAAGCAGGGTCATCTTGACCGCATATATCCGGCAGAAAAGTGAGAGGCGTAGATGGGACCAGGCGGACAGCAAGGTGTGAAGGGTGGGAAGCAGTACCCCTTAATTCGCTGTGTACAGCTGATCCCAGCCAGGGGTCAGCTGAGTCCCCAGGGAGCCCATGGAAAAACGGCACCATCTAAAAGGGAACCGTTCTCAAACCACCTCCCTCTCCCCCTCTGTCATGATAAGGTCAAGTATCTCGCTCTTGTCTGCATTCAGTTTGTATCCCGAAACCCTACCAAAGTCCCCAAGGGCCTTCATCAGGTTGGGGAGGGTAGTAATCAGTGAGGTCAGGGAGAGAAGGACGTCGTCAGCAAAAAGGGAGAGCTTGTATGGTTTCCCCCCCACCTCCACCCCCGAACATCAGGGTGACCCCTAATATAAGACGCCACGGGCTCAATAGAAAAAGCAAATAGGAGCGGCGACAAGGGGCATCCCTGTCGGGTCCGTTTAAAATAAAAAAGGGAGCCGAGAGGAACGCCCGTGTCCACCTGGGGCCAGCGTACAAAGCCCTTATCGCCGTCAAAAGGTCCCCCCTTATGCCAAAAGAGTCCAGAGTCATCCACAAATAGTCCCAGTCCACCTGGTCGAAGGCCTTTTCAGCATCTAAAGAAAGGAGAAATGAGCCGCTACCTGAGCCTTTAGCGGCCTGGATCAGGTTAACGGCCCGTCTGATATTATCGGGGGCCTCTCTGCCGGGGATAAATCCCACCTGGTCGGGATGGATAACCTCAGCAATATAATCGGCCAAGTCTGTTGGCTAGGATTTTGGCATAAATCTCCATGTCCACATTTATCAGGGAAATAGGCCTGTAGCTGGGGCAGACTGCCGGGTCCTTACCCGGTTTGGCGATGACCACAATGCATATCAGAAGATGGGACCTCCTTCCCCCGCATGCAGGTATTAAACAGTCTGGTCAGGGGCTGGAGCAGGGCCGGACGTAATCCCTTAAAGTAGGCTTGCGGAAAACCCGTCTGGGCCGGGACATTTAGAGGCCTTTAATTACCTCCGCCACCTCCTCAGTCGAGATGGGGACTGCCATGTCCTCGCGCTGCGGGTGGCTGAAGGAAGGCAGGGTAGTTTGAGAAAGGAATTCCCGGATAAGCGCCTCCCCCGCAGAGCCAGGCATCGAAGTAGTGCCATTATATATGGACGCGTAGTAGGAGCAGAAGGCCTCAGAAATTTTGCGGGGGTCAGGTCAAGTCGCCAGAGCGAAGTCTCACCGTGCGCACTGTGTGCTCCCGGGTCTGCTGCTTCAGCCGACGGGCCAGTAGGGTGTCAGGTTTATTGCTTTTCTCAAAGAACCTCTGACCCGTCCACTGAAGAGCCGCCTGGACCTGGCGGGAGAGCAACAGCAACTTCCGCAGCAAGGTAGCGTCTCCAGTCCTTTTTATGCTCGCGCTCCAAATCCCTCACCCTGGTCGTGACGGAAACCACCTCTGCTGCCCGAACCCGCTTGTAGCAGGATGATATAGCCATTAGCTTGCCTCGCATAAACGCCTTGTGCGCCTCCCATACCGTGGTGGTAGCCATACCTGGAGGGAAGTTCCGCTCGAAGAAGTCCGTCAGGTCTTGGTTTATGGTATCTTTCAGTCCCGGGTCAACGAAGAGGGATGCATTAAAGCGCCAGACATTAGCCGACCCCGATGCTCCCTACCCCAATAATGCTATCTCAACTGCGGCATGGTCAGACCACAAGATTTTGTGAATGGTGGCAGAGGCAAGGGCCGTAATATCATCTCTACTGCACAAAATGTAGTCTAATCTAGAGTACGTGTCGTGGGGGTTCGAGTAGAAAGAGTAGTCTCTGTCTCTAGGGTGAAGTACCCGCCAGGAGTCGTACAAGTTGGCCGATTGGACCACTCCACAGAAGGTCTTGGAAAGGCGGAATGGGGCACGGCTAATCGCCGTCCCAGAGCGATCTAGGTAAGGGTCCATGACCACAGTAAAATCACCGCCAACAAAGACCCCCCTGTTTGGTAGCTGCGGAAGACGGTCCTCCAGTGCCAACCAAAAAGGGCCCTCCGGGGGAGGAGCATATACACTGACAAAGGTGACCGGTTTGCCCCCAATCCTCCCAGTCACCTGCAAATAACTGCCATCCAAGGCTGACTCCTGATGGGTAAGATGGAAATGGAGACTGCCGCGCATCAGTATCAAAACACCTGTCTTACGGGAGCTGCCAGCGGAATGGTAATGCGTACAGTATCCCTCCCCCCAGTACCCTGGGACTCTGCCTCGAGTAAAGTGGGTCTCCTGCAGGAGGACCACGTCAGCTCTAAGTTTTCTATAGTACCTAGTAGCCCCTCGTCGCTTATTTGGTGACAGAAGACCCTTAACATTATGAGTAAGTACCTTGAGGCGGGCCCGCGCCTCTCCTCCCCGTCCGTCATGAAAAAGAGAAGTAAAATAAAAAGGGTGAGAAGTAAAGCAAGGGATAGGGAGATGGGGGGAAATTAAGTGAAAAGAGAGAAGGAAGAATCAAGGCAAGACCAACAAAAAGAACCCAATCACAGGAAAGAGAAAAAGGGGACAAAAGACACCAAAAAAATGTGTCTGGTGTTGGATTGTACCAACCACTAGGAACACACTCAGGGGCGAGAGCGACAACAAGGGGAACGCCACCGGCCCAAAGACCCCCCCCTAGGTGAGGATCGTGAACTGGAGCCCAGTAACCAGACCCCTGACATCCCACCCCGCCAACTCCCAGTGCGACAAAAGGGCCTGAGTCCAGTCGCAGGAGACCCTCCCAGCTTCCCTCCCCCAGTTGTGGAATAGCCGGGACGGGGGACAACAGAGGGCCCGTAATAGCAGAGGCTGAAGGGCACTCAAAACCCCCCCAAAAAAAACAACCCCTCCAGTGGGCAACGGGGGTCACTCCGTATAAAAAAGGTCCAACAGGCGAGGACCCTCCCCATCCAACCTTTGCGCCTCACAGCCCTCTGGCACTGCCCCAGAAAATACACTCAGGGGTGCCAAATAAATTCCCACGTTCAAGGCCCCATGGGGGGTGTGGAAGATAAGTCCCACTCAGGAGGTAGGGGGCCCCTGTGCCGGGGGGGGGGGGAAGCGATAAGATCAGCAGCCTGTTGGTTATCGCATCGGGGAGCGCCTCTGATCCGGCCTCTGGGGCCTGCCTCTGGCCTTGCCTAGCCCAAAGAGATCCGGGGGTTCCGGGATGCCCAGCATCTCCAGGACCAATCGAGCAGTCGGCTGGTGAGCGGAGAGAGAGGAAGGTGCCATTATGAGGAATGAGAAGATGGAATAGGAATCCCTAGTGGTACTTGATGTCCCTCTGATGGAGAAGGTCTGTGAGAGGCTTAAGTGCCCGGCGCTTCTGAAGTGTGGAAGGTGCCAGTTCATTATAGAAGTGGGGAGTCACTCTGTCGAGGGTTGGGGCAGTATTGCGAATCTCGGAAAGTATAGCCTCTTTGGTGGTGTAATAATGACACCGAAGTATCACATCCCTGGGGGGGGGCTCCGTCTCTGATGGCTTCGGACGTAGAGTTCTATGGGCCCTGTCAAGGAGCAGCTCCTCCGGTGTTTCAGGCAGAAGTGTTTGGAAGTAGCGATGAAGGAATTCCCGCAGATTCACCACCATCTCGGGATGTTTCGAAGCCTGAGGTTGGAGCGGTGGGACCGATTATCCATATCCTCAACCGCCTCATGCAGTAGTTCGTATTTGTTCTGCAGCGCCGCCATATCCGCCCATACCTCCTCTCGCGCTGCCTGGGCCTCGTCCGTGTGTGTCTCGAGGGCTGCCGTACGCGTCCCAAGGGCCCCCAGGTCCGCTCTCAGTCTATCAAGGCCAGCCCTCAAGTCCGCTTGGAGGTCGTCCTTGACCGTTAGGAGAAGCTGTCAGAGATCCTGAATGTCCCGGGAGAGGCGCTGGTCGTTGGTCGGGCCGGGGTGAAGCACCAGGAGATGTCCTTTTGACCCAGGTTGCGACCAGATTTAGTCCCGGGCATGCCAGTGAACTGTGTGGAAAATCTGAGGCAAAATAGGTCGCTGAGAAGGCTTTGAGGGAGTCGCGTGGGCACTGAGCTACAACATCAAGCAGCCATCATCCCAGCCTGCCAGGACACGTCACCTCGATAAAAGTTCTTCTTTTTATTTTTTTGTTTTGTTTTCCCCTTTCCCCCCTTTTCTTTTTATTTTATTTTAAAAATTCACAATTTTATTTTGTAAAATGTCATTAAGCAATCAAATAGAAAGGCGGGCCTCGCAGGACCGCTCAAGGTCATCTATGAGAATACAGCATGAGAAAAATAATAACCAAAGAAAAACACACCGCGGAATGTAATGCAAGAACACAGACACATAGTGTGACAGGGGATATCCAAAACACGGAGGCGAGGGAGGGGAAACATACCAAAAGGTGCTCCAGAACCTAAAAAAAAAAGAAGTGGCAAAGGCCTTATATGTGACTTTCCTGGCTCGCTCCTGAAGGTCCCAAGGACTGTAGGAGGCCATGAAAATGTGCAGGTCACAAGGCCGGGGTACTCGAGGGCCAGGTGTGGCAGGCAGAGCCATGGTGGCCGCCACAATGGCACTCCTCGAGTAAGCCCCAAACGGCCAAAAAAAAGAGGAAAGGATAATAAAAAATATAAAGTTAAGAGGGGGAGGTGACTGAAGCACGAGGTGGCGTGTATAATGTAACAGCCACCGGGGGGGAAACGACAGCATCAAAGTCATCGAGCAAATAAGAAAAAATAAGGGGGGTAAATTCGTAGACCTAAGTGAGGGGGTGTCATCAGGGGGGTAGACCATCAACGTCAAATAGGGGGGTCTCATCAAAAGAAAAGCGTTAGGCCCTAGCCAGTGTCACAGAACTCGAGGGGGAACAGAGACTCAGCCCATCCAGGCCCAGCGAGGCCGGTGTCTAAATACAACGGGACATCCAGGGCTCCAGCACCGCAAACCTTCAAGACCAAAGTCCAGCGAGCGCTGCCAAGAATCCCAGTCGCCACTGGAGAGGATAAACTGCCAGAGTGCCAATCCAAGCTGGGAATCTCGCCGGTCACCCCCACCACCCCAGTACGCTGGGCCAGGGACTCCTCCGGAGGCCAGTGCTCCAAAGTCGGTGCTACATCTTTCTTGTCACAGCCCTCCACAACATCCACAGTCGACAAGCAGGGCACAGCAGGACTCGAGAGCGACGCCGGCTCGGATGCTCTCAGAGTCATCTCCTGTCTGAATCCCCTTAGCGCTGCCAGCATTCGGCGCCACACGCCCTTAGTCAGTGGGGCGTCATCCTCCTCCTCCCGCAGCACTTCTAGACAGACATCTAGGCCCGAGGCAAAGGCCTCAGTATTTCCAGAGGGGGGAGGGACGTTGCGTCTCACAGGCACCGATCCAGCAGTCCCTTCCGATAAGCAGACCGCCGAGACGGCTGGGAGACGTGGGCCCACCATCTCCCCAGACTCCAGGGCAGTGCCAGGTCGAGACCAGGCAAGTATGTCAGCCGAGCAGGGGGACATCTGGAATCGGATGCTAGGCCGCAAGATGGCCGCCGTCCGCACGGCAGAGCCAGGGGAGCATGCCAGGGGAACTTCTCAGTGAGAAGTTCAAAGGTTTCACAAAGGAATATTTAAACTAGGAGGGGGGGGGGACAAAAGGGTAAAAAACAATCTGCCCGATTGTCTCCCAAAACTAAATCGGAGGGTGCAAGCAACATGCGGAGTAAAAAATGACAAGCTCAGAGTTGTGTCTATAAATGCTCGCAGTTTAGTAAATAAAATCAATGAACTGGAGGCAATGATGGCAGCTGAAAAAGTAGATTTAGTGGCGGTTACGGAGACATGGTTCAGTGAGAAAAATAACTGTGTCATAACAATACCGGGGTACTCTTTATATAGAAAAGACAGAGAAGGTAGGAAAGGAGGAGGCGTGGCCCTGTATGTGAAAAACAACATAAAAACGAACCAAATAAAAGTGAGCGAGGTGAACATAGAGTCAGTTTGGGTTACGCTAACATTTGGCAATCATACAGTAGCTCGTGTAGGTGTGATCTATAGACCCCCTGGACAAGTAGAAGAGCTAGATAATCTGCTGTTTGAGGAAAAAGCCAAAATGGCAATGAAGGGGGAAGTTATTATCATGGGGGACTTTAATCTTCCTGATGTGAACTGGAAAACCAAAATAGCTGGGTGCACCAGGAGTACAAATATTCTAAACTCCCTACTGGAATTATCTCTAACACAAGTAGTTGAGGAGCCGACCCGTAAAGAGGCCATATTGGATTTAATACTCACAAATGGAGGTTTGGTATCAGACGTTGTTGTAGGTGAAAATTTGGGATCTAGTGATCACCAGTCAGTGTGGTTTAATATAAGAACAGGGATGGAGCCGCACCACACAAAAACAAAAGTTTTAGACTTTAAAAAAAACACAGATTTTTCTAAAATGAGATTTTGTGTGAATGAATCATTATCAGACTGGAGGAGTTTAAAGGGAGTCCAGGAGATATGGGATTATTTAAAGGAAGCATTATTGAAGGCCACAGGCAATTGCATTTGGCTTGTTAGCAAAAACAAAAAACTGAAGAAACCACTGTGGTACTCTGCAGAAGTGGCCAAAATAGTGAAGAACAAAAAGATAGCATTCAATAATTATAAAACAACTCAGAGTGAAGAAGATAGGCAAACCTATAAGATTAGGCAGAAAGAGGCAAAGCAATTTATAAGAGCACACGCAGAAGAGAAAATGGCTCAGTCAGTAAAAAAGGGGGACAAAACATTTTTTGGATACATAAACGAGAAAAGAAAAGTAAAACAAGGATTAGTTAGATTAAAAACAAAGGAAGGTATGTAGAAGAGGATAAAAGTCTCGCTGACTGCCTCAATGAATATTTTTGTCTTTGCAGAAGAAAAGGAAGGAAAGGCACCTCAGTTAGGAGGAAACACTAACGAGACATTTACATATCAGTTTACAAGGAGGAGGTTCTACAGCAGCTGTCTAAAGTAAAGACAAATAAGTCAATGGGGCCTGATGGGATCCACCCTAAATTATTAAAAGAGCTCAGTGGTGTAATAGCAAAACGGTTAACAGATTTATTTAACCAATCCTTGTTAACGGGAGTCGTCCCAGAAGACTGGAAATTAGCAAATGTTGTGCCCATTTACAAGAAGGGTAGTAGGGAGGAATCGGGGAACTAAAGGCCAGTTAGTCTTACGTCAGTAGTGGGGAAATTAATGGAAACCATGTTAAAGGAAAGGATTGTTGAACATCTAAAAACACATAGATTACAGGATCAGAAACAACATGGGTTTACCTCAGGGAGATCATGCCAAGCTAATCTTATTGATTTTTTTGATTGGGTAACAAAAATAATAGACACAGGTGGTGCAGTAGACATTGCTTATTTAGATTTCAGTAAGGCTTTTGATACTGTTCCTCATAGAAGGCTTATCAATAAATTGCAATCTTTGATCTTGGATTCCAATATTGTTGAATGGTTTAGGCAGTGGCTGAGTGACAGGCAACAGAGGGTTGTGGTAAATGGATTTTATTCGGCGCAAGGTCTTGTTACCAGTGGGGTACCTCAGGGGTCAGTACTTGGACCCATTCTCTTTAATAATTTTATTAGTGATATTGCAGAAGGTATTAATGGTAAAGTATATCTTTTTGCTGATGACACAAAGATTTGCAACAGGGTTGACGTTCCTGGAAAAAAATGGTCGGAGCTGTGGCAATTGAGTTTTAATGTGGATAAGTGCAAGATAATGCTCCTGGGATGTAAAAACCCAAGGGCTGAATATAGAATATTTGATACAGTCCTAACCTCAACATCTGAGGAAAGGGATTTAGGGGTTATTATTTCAGAGGATCTAAGGGTAAGTAGTCAATGTAATAGAGCAGCAGGAAATGCTAGCAGAATGCTTGGTTGTATAGGGAAAGGTATTAGCAGTAGGAAAAGGGAAGTGCTCATGCCACTGTACATAGCACTGGTGAGACCTCACTTGGAGTACTGTGTGCAGTACTGGAGACCGTATCTCCAGAAGGATATAGACATCTTAGAGAGAGTTCAGAGAAGGGCTACGAAAATGGTGTACGGCTTGAAGGAGAAAAGTTACCAGGAAAGGCTTAATGATCTTAACATGTACTGCTCGGAAAAAAGACGAGACAGAGGAGATATGATAGAAACATTTAAATAGGTAAAGGGAATCCACAAGGTAGAGGAAGGGAGTATATTTAAAAGGAAACAAAGTAGCAAAACAAGAGGACATAGTCTTAGATTAGAGGGGCAAAGGTTTAAAAGTAACATCAGGAAGCATTATTTTACTGAGAGGGTGGTGGATACATGGAACAGCCTTCCAGTTGAAGTGGTAGAGGCCAAAACAGTGATTGAATTTAAGCAGGCATGGGATAGGCATAAGGCTATCCTAAACAAAAGATAAATCCAGGTAAAGTATCCATGTAATTGGGCAGACTAGATGGGCCGAAAGGTTCTTATCTGCTGCAACATTTTTCTATGTTTCTATGGTAAGCTTCTTGTCTGGGGGGGACAGCATGGTCCCCGGACATCACAATGCCGTCAGCCAGTCCCCTGGGTACCTTTGGGGGAGTCATCCGGTAAGTAAAGTCATCGAAAGGTCCCCAAAGGAGGAAGACAAAGCGGAGCTCCGCAAAAGATGTCCGCTCTTGTCGACCGCTGGCCACGCCCTCCCCCTTTTCTTTTTAAAAGATTCAAATGCAGGTAGTAGGCCCCTCAGAGTCCACCGGAAACATTGCTGTGTATATTAAAATAGTGTGGGAGTGGTGGGCCGCACTGGGACCACCAGAAAAATTTGTAAGGCGCAGCCGGCGTGTATAGTGGGCCCCACTAATAAATGTTACCGGGGCGGAAGAAAAATTATGCGGGGGTGTAGTGGGCCCTAGGGGGGCCACCAAAAAAAAATTATGTCCACCTCAGGGTCGAGGTTCCAGGAGCACGAGGCAGCGTCCGTGCCAGCGCCTCAGGTCGTAATGTGGGGCAGCAGGCGGGAGATGGCGAGTCAGCAGGCCGAGGATGACCTCCCCCGCAACTCCAGCGAGTAGGCAGCGAGTATCAAGAAGCGCTCCAGTCAGATCTCGCGGGAGGTTACTCTCCCTCCAAAAGCCCGAGTGTGGAGATAGCTGCTGAAGAGGGGTCTTCCCCATCCAGTGACCGCAGGCAACGGCAGGTGTGGAGCGCTTCCGGCTCCCAAAATGGCCGCGTCGGCTAGGCCACAGATCATACACGGCCGATAATCTGCTCAGCTGGGTGGAAAAATAGCGTGATTCGACTGGGAGCAAACCTCTCCGAGGTTATGGAGATGTCCACCAGGCTGGGATGTGGACTCCAAAAAGGCCGTTTAAAAGGCCAGCGGCTCACGGAGCTCTACAGAGATGCGTCCGTCCACCTTGCCGCTCAGCTCCGCCCCTAAATTGTCCATTTTAAGAGGTGTTTAGCGATTATTATTTTTTGTTGTTGTTGGGGGTTTCATACGTTTAAATTGGTGTAAAAGGCAATGTTTCTTATATCCTGCCTTGGTTTGTTATTCCTGTTTGAAAATGTCAAACCTTCTCCATCCATAACTAAACAATGAAACTTGCTAGCCAATTCCCAGCACTGACACCCACACAATGCTTTAAGTAATTTTATTTCTGATGTGTTACAGGTTTAATTTTTAATGTTTAATATCTGAAGAGCAAGGGGTTAGCTGGTCAAAGTGCAGGAATCTAGGATATGAGTCAAGTTTCCCATTTGAACTAAATGGTAATAACTCTTGGAAAGAAATAATGACCCAAAAATGTTAGCACTGTGGGCAAGATGCACTTTTTTAAAACTAGTTGGGGAATGTCTAACAGACTTTGACCAGCATTAAAATGACAGGGGGGGGGAGACCACACACACACCATCAGGAACCAGTGTTGTTTTTTTTTTTGTAGTGAAGTCAAGTGTATGCAATTTTTTCTAGATATTTAGACATTGAGGTATTTATGAGACCACTGATAGACATATAACAAGTGTAATAAGACACCCTTCTTACGAAGGTTATGGCTCCTGTGCCTACTTGCCATATTGTGATTCATTATAGTTTATGTAAAACTCCTATCTATGGTCTCATCCAAGCAAATCTCAGTTGTGTGCAGTTGGAATAAATCCCCACTGCATTTTGACCACAATCTGAAGGAGGCTGTACATTTAGTTTAAACCACTTCTGTAGTGAATACACGTTCTTAAATTATTATTTTTTTTGTGCTAGGATAAACACTGGTTATGTGAGAAGGTTTGTGAAACTGGTATGCTGTCCTCACCCCAGTACTCTGCACAGGAGTTGGTAGAACTTTGGAAACAAAAAGAACGCTGCGGAAACCCCTGTGCATGTGAAGAAAGATGACCAAAGAAACTAGATTTATTCTTGATAATCATGCACAGAAATGGAGTAAATTATAGAAGAATGGTACACTGAAGTTCTCTTTCTACCATGCGATTTACCAGTAAAAATGTTTTTCAAGTTCTTTGAAGGCATTGAAGACTTGCAAGAAGGCCAATAAACTTGTTAATACTAAATAAAAAGACTGAGTATGTATTCATTAACATTTGTGAGTTCATTAATTGCTGAGTAGAAGTTACTAAATAAAATAAGAATGCACTGGATTAACATTTCAGATTTAGTAAATTAACATTTCATCGTATGTAAAACGTCAAAAAAAAGTCAAATCTTTGAGTACTGGAATAAAGACAACGGTTCAGCCCATAAGGCCTTAACCATGGCATGATTAATAGACATGTGCATAGTGCGAAACTAGGTTTCAACAAATTTTGGAATCTTGACAAATCTGAAGTTTTTTTGGAAATGGCCAAAATTTTGCAAGCACGTTTTCTTAGCCCCTATACGCAGTACTGCTACCCTGACCCTTTTTTACTACCTCTACACCTCCAAATGTTAGGATTAGGGTTACTTCTAAGATCCCCACCCTGTGGTGAATTCAGCATTCACTGCAGGGTCCCCGAAGTGCAGGGAAAACTCACCGAAAACAGACCAGCCGCTGGAAAAAGCCGACAAGCTGACTAACGGGTAAAAAAAATAAAAATGTATTATTTGAAAGTGCCAAAATTGAAACTGTGTTTGCTAAATATTACGCAACGGAAATGCCTGGAATCCTGAATCGTCCTATGAATGATATTAAAAAGGTCTGTTACAATAAAAGAAAAACTGGCCAAAAAGTCCGAAAATTCCTAAGATCTTTAAATTTTTTTTTAAAAAAAGAGACCTTCTACTGCATTTTGAAATAATAAACGGTTTATTAGATATTGGATAAAAAACGGGAGTATTTTTCACATTGAAGCCGATGGAGTTCACCTGCATAAACCTGCCGAATGAAAACACTGAATATCAAGGCAGTTAGACAACTTTTCACTGCTGTTCGTTGTTTTCTGAATAGAGTAACCATTGCTTTTCTATGAGGAATTTCAATGCCTTCGAACAGGAACCATACGTGCAGGCAATTCGCCAAAATTTGGCAAACTGCCTGCTCTCTGAATAGCCGAATGCCCCCAAAATGTCGCCGTATGGGGAAATTTCTGTATATCTGTCAAACCTGGCTGGCCTGTTAGGGGAACCTGAGGACAGGTTTGGGAAACACTTGTCTATAGCAGTACCCCTAACAGGCCAGGTTTTAAGGATTGCCTTGGGGAAATGCAGACTGAATCCTGCTGTCAGGCAAACTATGCATACTATGCGGGTGTGAGCCCAATATGCAGTGAAGCATGCGATAGACAGGTTGCAGGGCAAAGTAAGGTCTTTAAATGACAAAACAGAAGCAAATGAACTGGAGAACCGAATCAAAGCGGTATAGAGGAAAGAGGGTGAGGTAGGCAATAAACTAAAAGCAGAGGGAAGACACAGGAAAAGGGACTGAAGCAATAGAAGGATGGCTTAGAGTAGTGGGAGAACTGAATCAGAAGTATAAGGCTAGGGTCAGAAGAATGCATTTTTCACGTCTACAGTCAAAATGTGCGTGGATGCGTCCGAACGCACTATTTCACGGAAGTTGCGATAGCGGTCAAACGATACGCAATTTCGGCCGTATTTTTTTGATGGAGCTATAAAAAATGGACATTACATAGGCCAGACATGCGCAGCGTCTGACGTCTCCTAATCACGCACACACGCCGCTATCCGATGCAGCGCACTCTGTGCGTCAGTACTAGCGGTTCCACGTTCTCGAAAAAATGCGTTTGTTTGCCGCTTGCATTGCCGAACTTTCGTGCGGCCGTACTTCGTATATTGACCGTCATTTGCTGCTACTACGGCTGTAATAAAATGCGTCTCAACGCACGTTCGCACTGCGTTCGTCTGACCCCAGCCTTAGGAGGAGGAGGAGTGGGCGAGGCAGGCAATGAACTAAAGCAGAGAGGAGACACATGAAAAGGGCTGAACTAAGAGGGATGGCTGAGAGTAATGAGAGTGGGAGTAGGAGGGGAGAAACTAGATACTTTAGGGAGCTAAAGATAAGGGGAGGCAAAGAGCAGGATAAACAGATGAAAGGATGAAAATAGGAAACACAGGGGGAACTGAATATACACAGAACTAACAGGGGCAGACAATGGATAGATAACAGAGAATACTAACTAAACAGATAAAAGAAGGTAAATAATAATGTCCGTGGCAAAGGTATCCAGATAGGGGCAGATTATATCGTGGTCAGGTTTCAAGAGGTCGTGGTAGGCAGATAGGAGAATAGTCAAGGTTCGTAGCCAGGGGTCTGATACACTATTAACCTCCCTGGTGGTATTCCTGAGTGTGACTCGGGGTTAAATTTCGCTACCGCGATCAGTAACCCCGAGCCACACTAGGGCTGTATACTCACCGCATCCAGCGCTCCCTCGCCGTCTCTGCAGTCACATCCGTGTGATCGCGGCGTCGGCATCTGACTTGCTTCCTGGTTCCGCTCCCTGTGAGCCACGCGACACAGGGGGCGGGACCAGGCAGCAAATTTGAAACCTGAAAAAGAAAAAAAAAGAAAAAATTAGAAAGTATAAAATCCTGACAAATGCAATGCATTCTGTCAGGAATACTTTGTGTCATTCACCCCAGGTATCCCTAGTGAGTGGTCCGGTGTCCTGACAGTGTTTTCTTACGTTCATGGCGTCCAAAAAGCGCACTTGTACCCCTAAAGCGGCTGCAGCGCAGCCTGAAAGCAGCCACAGCGAGTACGAATTGCTTGCAGAACCGAGCGACAGTGACTCGTGGGTAGATTCATCCTCAGACCCTGAAAGTGATGACTGTGAGTAATCTGATGCTGCGCTCAGCGACGTTGCAACTTGGTGCTGTATTGATGGTGCGGATCATGCAGCGCCCCCAAGGTTCCCATTTACTGGAGCACCTGGTATAAAAGTGGACGTGGAACTCGACAACCCCTTGGCATTGGCGCTTGTTCCTGACTGATGCGGTCATAGAAAAAATTGTAACCGAGACAAACCGGTACCAGGAGCAACAGTCGGTTACTCTGCCGCCGAAGTGGTCACGTAGCAGAAAGTGGGAACCAGTGACCAAGGATGAGATCTGGAAATTCCTGGCCCTGATAATTCTCCAGGGAGTCGTCGCTATACCGATGCAGAAGTTACATAGTTACATAGTTATATAGGCTGAAAAAAGACATGCGTCCATCGGGTTCAGCCTCTCCCACATAACCTACTGCTGTTGATCCAAAAGAAGGCAAAAAACCCAGTCTGAAATATGCAACATACTGGGAAAAAATTCCTTCTTGACCCCAGAATGGCAGTCAGATTTCTCCTTGGATCAAGAAGCTTTTACCCACATATTAAATATTATAACCCTTAATATTCTGTGTCTGCAGGAAGTCATCCAGTCGTTTTTTAAAAGTCTGTACAGACTCTGACCCAACCACCTCAACAGGCAGAGAATTCCACAGCTTTATTGTTCTCACCGTAAAATAACCCTTCCTATGCTTTAAGCTAAATTTTCTTTCTTCCAGTCTAAATGGATGACCCCTTGTCCTATGTATAGTCCTGTTAATGAATAGGTTATCAGACAATGGTTGATAATGGCCCCGTATATATTTATATAAGGTTATCAGATCCCCTCTAAGGCGCCTTTTCTCTAAACTAAACAGGTTTAAGCTTGTTAGTCTTTCCTCATAACTTAACCCTTCCATTCCCCTTATTAATTTAGTTGCCCGTCTCTGCACTTTTTCTAGCGATATAAATCTTTTTTTAAGACAGGTGCCCAAAATTGCACGGCATATTCAAGGTGCGGCCTGACCATTGATTTATACAGAGGCAAAATTATGTTTTCATCCCGTGAGTGAACTCCCCTTTTAATGCATGCCAGTACTTTGCTGGCCTTGGCGGCTGCTGTTTGACATTGCACATTGTTACTTAGTTTGAAGTCTATGATTATTCCCAAATCCTTCTCCTGCTTGGATTTCCCTAACTCCGTACCATTTAGGGTATAAATTGCTTGTGTGTTCTTCACTCCAAAGTGCATAACTTTGCATTTATCTAGATTAAATTTCATCTGCCATTTAAGTGCCCAGTCCCCCAATCTATCTAAATCCCTCTGCAGCGAAGTAACATCCTGCTCACATTGTATTACTTTTCTAGCTTTGTGTCATCTGCAAACACTGATACATGACTTTCAATGCCTATCTCAAGGTCATTTATAAATAAATTGAATAGTATTGGTCCTATAACAGACCCCTGAGGGACACCACTTACCACTGGTGTCCATCTTGAAAATGTACCATTTATGACCACTCTCTGTACCCTATCTTTTAGCCAGTTTTCTATCCAAGAACAAGTATTTTCATCTAGACCATTTTTTCTTAATTTAAATAGTAACCTTTTGTGTGGAACTGTGTCGAAAGCTTTGGCAAAATCTAAGTAAATCACATCCACTGCGACCCCCTGATCTATACTTCTACTTACTTCCTCATAGAACGTAATTAGGTTAGTCTGACATGATCTGTGTTTCATGAAACCATGCTGATTTTTGCCAATTACATTATACCTCCCAATAAATTCCTGAATAATATCCCTTAGTAACCCCTCAAATACTTTCCCAGCCACAGATGTTAAGCTCACAGGTCTATAATTCCCAGGCACAAATTTTAAACCTTTCTTAAATATAGGGACCACGTCAGCTTTTCTCCAATCCTCTGGTACTATTCCTGAAAGAAAAGAATCTTGAAAGATTAAGAACAGAGGTTTACATATTTCAACACATAGCTCTCTTAGTACTCGCGGGTGAATTCCATCTGGCCCTGGGGCTTTATTAACATTCACATTGTTTAATTTGTGTAAAACCTTGTCCTGAGTCAACCAGTCACTTTGTATTAGTAAGTTTTTATTAATGAATTTCATGTCTCCTGTTATAGGTTTCTCTTTGATAAATACTGAAGAAAAATAATCATTTAAAATTTCTGCCTTATCCTGATCTTCAGTTAACAATAGCCCTGACTCAGATTTTAGTGAACCTACATTTTCACTCTTGGGTTTTTTAGAATTTATGTACCTAAAGAATCTTTTAGGGTTGGTCTTGCTCTCTTTGGCTATTTCTTTTTCATTTTCTAGTTTAGCCCATCTAATCGCATTTTTACATGCTTTATTGGCTGCCCTATATGCTTTATAGGATGCCTCAGATTTATCAAATTTAAAAGCTTTAAATGCCTTCTTTTTGTTTTTCATTTCCTTAGTTACCTTCCTACTAAGCCACATTGGTTTCAGTCTGTTTCTTTTATATTTATTAACCAGTGGAATATATTGTGACGTGTACTTTTCTAGTGTTAGTTTAAAGATATTCCACTTATCCTCAGTGTTTTTCCCGTGAAAGAGTTTCTGCCAGTCAATGACATTGAGAGCTTCCTTTATTTTAATAAAGTTGGCCTTTTTAAAATTATATATTTTAGCATGCCCCTTATGAATGTGTTTTTTTGAGTTTTAAAAGTCACCATGTTATGGTCGCTGTTTCCCAACTGTTCCTTTACATTAATATTTGAGAAAAGATCCACATTATTTGTTATAACCAAGTCCAGACAGTTATCCTCTCTAGTTGGTGTTTCTACCAGTTGTGACATGAAGGTATCATTTAAAATGTTCAGGAACCGGATTCCCTTTGCTGAATTACTAGTCCCACTATCCCAATTAATGTCCGGGTAATTAAAATCTCCAATAATTAAAGTGCTACCATGATGTGCAGCCTTCCTAATTTGCTCTAACAGTTGTTCTTCCTCATCATTATCTATTAGGTGGTTTATAGCATATGCCAACCAATAATTGACTTCCCTGTTTATTCCCCAACGAAATATTTACCCATAAGGATTCCACATTTCCCTCATCGCTTTCCAGTTGTGTAATATTAGGCTTTAAATCCTGATTTACATATAAACACACTCCACCCCTTTCTTATGTTTCCTATCCTTTCTAAACAATGTATAACCGTTTAAGTTTACAGCCCAGTCATGTGTTCGTCCCACCACGTTTCTGTTATTCCTATAATTCGTATTGCTTAGTGTATGCTATTACCTCTAGTTCCCCCATCTTGTTATTGAGGCTCCTTGCATTAGCAAGCATACATTTAATGTTGTCTCTACCCACACATGCTGAATGCGACTTTACATTACATGCCTCCACTGTTCTACATTACCCATCCCCCGGCTCCACCCCCCTTAGTCTGAACTGAAACCCTTCCGCTACCTGCTCTGTCTCCATTTTGTAAGATACTGTATCCCTCCCCCCCTTCCACTAGTTTAAAGTCTCCTCCAACCTTTTAACCATCCTCTCCCCTAGCACAGCAGACCCTCTTCCATTCAGGTGCAATCTATCACAACTATACAGATTGTACCCCAGTGCAAAATGAGCCCAGTGCTCTAAAAACCCAAAGCCCTCCTTCCTGCACCAAGCTTTAAGCCACGCATTGACCTCCCTAATCTCCCGCTGCCTTTCCACTGTAGCACGTGGCACAGGTAGGATCTCAGAAAATACTACCTTGGAGGACCTCTTCTTCAGTTTACTTCCTAATTCCCTGAAATCATTCTTCAGGTCCTTCCATCTTCCGCTTACTTTGTCATTGGTACCAATATGGACCATGACAGCTGGGTCATCTCCAGCCCCTCCCAATAATCTATCAACTCTGTCAACCACATGCCTAACACGGGCACCCGGCAGACAGCAAACTGTCCGGTTAAGGCGCTCAGCGCGACAGATTACCCTGTCTACTCTCTTAATAATAGAGTCCCCTACCACCACAACCTGTCTAGGCTTACTTGCCCTCTTTATCCCTCCCTTACTTGGTGGGCTGATCCCCGGCTGTTAGAGGGAGCAGCCTCCAGTACTGCTACACCTGAGCTGATGCACCCAACATCTTCGCTCAAGGGGCAAATCTGTTGGTGTGCGCAAGATCAGGACTAGCCAACCTTTTCCTCTTCCCTCCCCCCTGCTACCACGTGTCACTGACACCCAGCTACCAACCTGTTCCCCGGTTAACTCCACTCCTCCCACACCCCTAGATTCCTCAACTATACTTTGCTCCGTGAGAAGCAGGCTCCTTTCAAGATTGTCAATCTGCCTCAGTGTTACGATTTGCCCTTCCAGATCTCCAATATGAGCTTCCAGAAGAGCTACACGTTCACACTTGCTACAGAGATATGGACCCTGGAAGGATTCCTCCAGACATGCATACATGCAGCAGGATGTGCACTGGGTCAAACCTTCAAGCTTGCTAACACTCATACCCAAAACAAGATAACAAATATATAAACAACAATTGATACCTGTTATCTAAACTCCTGTTTTTAACTCCACTTGAAAATAGCCCACTTAAAAGTAGACCACCTCAAGCCCCTGTGAGCAAGCTCAGTGAGCTGCCACTGAGATTATGTAGCCATACAAGTGAAATCACCTGACAGGCTACACGCCCCCAATTAACAAGTCACCAGCCACCCAGGGAAAAAAAACAACCAAAAAGCACAACAGAAAAAAAAAAAAACAACAGAAAAGAAAACCAAAAAGAGAAATTTGAAAGTGGTACTGGACAACCAATAAATTGCTTGCAACGCCTTTCTTTGGCATGGTGATGCCAGAATACTGGTTCACGCTCATTATGAAGTACCTGCACTTCGTGAACAATGAGGAATTTGACGACACCACACATCCTTCCCCATAACTGCGCAAAATTTGGGACGTGTAAGAAACGATCGTCACAAATTTCCAGCGGACCTATGTGCCAGAGAGGGACATCAGTATAGATGAAAGTCTAAATGGCATACAAGGGACGGCTGAGCTGGGTGCAGTACATCGCATCTAAGAGGGCACGATTTGGCGTGAAATCCTATATGCTGTGAATCCTCATCCGGCTACATCTGGAACTCCGTTATATACACGGGCAAAGGGACGAAATACGCCGCCAGAATACAGCAAATATGGATTGGCAACATCTTCTGTGCTGTCACTCATTGAGCCATTGCTGGTTCAGGGCTATTGTGTGACAACGGACAATTTCTACACGTCCCCTGAACTCTAGGAGTGTCTCCTGCAGCACAAGGCAGACGCATATGGGACCGTCCGACCTAACCGGTGCGACATGCCACCAATCTTCAGAAGTAAAAAGCTGAAGACTAGAGACATGGTTGCCTGGCAGAAAGGCAAAATGCTGGCACTGCGTTGGCGTGCCAAGAATGAGGTTTACCTGATGAGCACTGTCCATGACAACTCCACTGTCATGGTACATACGAGAGGTGGCAAAGACATTATGAAGCCGCGGGTAGTGGTGGATTACAATTCCACCATGGGACGTGTTGACCGAGCTGATCAAGCGATGACATTTTACATCTGCGATGCATAAACAGCAGAAATATTACAAGAAGATATTCAGGCATCTTCTTGAACAGTGCCTGTGGAAAGCCTACATTCTGCAGAAAAAGGCAAGTGACCAGACCCTCCTTCATGCGGACTACATTTGGAAGGTTGCTGAATGTATATTTCTGCGCCATCATACACCGGTGGCTGGCAGTAGACCTGGACGCTGTGCTGTTGGCGTTGTCAACCCTGAACGCCTGACTGGTCGTCACTTCGTCGACCACATCCCACCAACAGAGAGGAAGTCAGCGCCTACTAGGAGGTGTGTGGTGTGTTGCTCCAAGCGGGATGACAAGGGCAAGAAAATCCAAAAGGAAACCAGGTTCCATTGTCCTGATTGGACTTTGTGCAGTCCCATATTTCAAGATACAGTCAGGTCCAGAAATATTGGGACATCGACGCAATTCTAACATCTTTGGCTCTAAAAACCACGACAATGGAGTTGGAATGAAAGAAACACAATGTGCTTTAACTGCAGACTGTCAGCTTTAATTTGAGGGTATGTACATCCAACTCAGGTGAATGGTGTATGACTTACAGCAGTTTGCAGATATGCCTCCCACTTGTTAAGGGACCAAAAGTAATGGGACAGAATAATAATCATAAATCAAACTTTCCCTTCTTAATACTTGGTTGCAAATCCTTTGTAGTCAATCGCAGCCTGAAGTGTGGAACGCATAGAAATCACCAGATGCTGGGTTTCATCCCTGGTGATGCTCTGCCAGGCCTCTACTGCAACTGTCTTCAGTTCCTGCTTGTTCTTGGGGCATTTTCCCTTCAGTTTTGTCTTCAGCAAGTGAAATGCATGCTCAATGGGATTCAGGTCAGGTGATTGACTTGGCCATTGCATAACATTCCACTTCTGTCCCTTCAAAAACTCTTTGGTTGTTTTTGCAGTATGCTTTGAGTCATTGTCCATCTCCACTGTTGAGCGCCGTCCAATGAGTTCTGCAGCATTTGGCTGAATGGGAGCAGATAATATTGCCCGAAACACTTCAGAATTCATCCTGCTGCTTTTGTCAGCAGTCACATCATCAATAAATACAAGAGAACCAGTTCCATTGGCAGTCATACATGCCCACGCCATGACACTACCACCACCATGCTTCACTGATGAGGTGGTATGCTTATGATCATGAGCAGTTCCTTTCCTTCTCTATACTCTTCTCTTCCCATCACTCTGGTACAAGTTGATCTTGGTCTCATCTGTCCATAGGATCTTGTTCGAGAACTGTGAAGGCTTTGTTAGGTGTTATTTGGCAAACTCTAATCTGGCCTTCATGTTTTTGAGGCTCACCAATGGTTTACATCCTGTGGTGAACCCTCTGTATTCACTCTGGTGAAGTCTTCTCTAGATTGTCTTCTCCCTCCTCCCTACCCACCGCGATGGTCACGCTATTGACCTGGTCTTTTCCAACCTCTGCTCCATTTCTGGGTTCACCTGTCACCCTTTCCCCATCTCTGACCACCACCTTCTCTCTTTCAACCTATTTGGACTTCCTAAACACCCTGCTTCCCCACCCCGCACACACAATCGCAGAAATCTACATGCCGTGGATCCCCATCAATTCTCCAATCTACTTCACCACCTCCCTCACACCTCATCCTTCACCTGCCCTGATGCTGCCACTAATCACTACAACACCACACTTATCTCTGCCCTAGACACGCTTGCTCCTCTTCGACTCTGTAAGGCCCCATGCCGCCAGCTTCAGCCCTGGCACACCCTCCAGACACGCTACCTGCAAAGATGCTCCCGCGCTGCAGAGCGTGCCTGGAGGAAATCCCGCTCTGAAGCTGACTTTGTTCACTTCAAGTTTATTCTCCAGTCATACCCCTCTGCCCTTCACTTGGCCAAACAATCCTTCTCATCTATTATATCTACGCTGTCCTCTAACCCTAAATGGCTCTGGTCCACCTTCAACACCCTCCTCTACCCACCCGCACCTCCCCCCCTCAGCTGCCTTCAGCGCTCAAGACCTGGCAGATTTCTTCCTCAGTAAAACTCTATCACAAGCAACATCCCAACACAAGATAGTTATCTGCCACCTCCACTCCCAGAGCTCCCCTCTGCCACCCTCTGCCGCTTCCTCCCAGCCACTGATGAGGAAGTCAATTCCTTATTGTCCTCGTCACATCTCACCACGTGCCCGCTCGACCCCATTCCCTCACATCTAATTCCTCCCCTCCTCCCTCACCCCTGCTCTCACACACATCTTCAACCCTATCTCTCTCCACCGGCTCCTTCCCATCCGCCTTCAAACACGTGCTAGTTACCCCTTTACTAAAGAAACCATCCCTCGATCCCAACTCTCCATCCAACTACTGTCCTGTATCCCTGCTTCCCTTCACATCTAAGCTCTTAGAAAAACTAGTCTTCAACCGCCTCTCCCTCTTCCTGTCATCCAATTCCCTACTTGACCCCCTGCAATCTGGCTTCCGTCCCCTACACTCAACTGAAACTGCCCTCACCAAAGTCACCAACGACCTCCTAACTGCTAAAAAACACGGCCGCTATTCTATTCTCATCCTGCTTGACCTCTCGGCTGCTTTTGACACTGTTGACCACCCCCTCCTTCTGCAGACCCTCAGCTCTCTTGGTCTCGGTGACACTGCACTCGCTTGGGTTGACTCCTATTTATCAAACAGGTCCTTCTGTGTGTCCTTTGCTGGTAACTCCTCCTCTTAATTGCCTCTATCTGTTGGTGTACCTCAAGGCTCTGTCCTTGGTCCTCTGCTCTTTTCCATCTACACCTCCTCCCTGGGCAAAATCATTAACAGCTTTGGCTTTAATTACCACCTCTATGCTGATGACACTCAGATCTACCTCTCTACCCCTGTCCTTTCCAAAGTCAGTGACTGTTTATCTGGCATCTCCTCCTGGATGGCCTCTCACCACTTAAAGATCAACATGTCCAAGACTGAGCTCCTACTTATTCCTCCCTCTAATGCCTCCCCACCTCCTGACTTCTCTATCACGGTGGAGGGTATCACCATCTCCCCATCAAACCAAGTTCGCTGTCTTGGAGTTACACTTGACTCTGCTCTTTCCTTCATCCCCCACATCCAGTCTCTTTCTCCTCCTGCTGCTACCAATTGCGTAATATTTCCAGAATTCGGCCATTTCTTACCGCTGTCACCACAAAACAACTCATACACGCCCTGGTAATCTCCCGATTTGACTATTGCATTAATCTCTTATCTGGCCTCCCTCTCTCCCCCCTACAATCCATCCTGAACGCCTCTGCCAGGCTAATCCACCTCACCCGCCGCTCTGTCTCTGCTGCTCCCCTCTGCGAGTCCCTTCACTGGCTCCCCATTCACTGCAGAATTAAGTTCAAAATCCTTATCCTTACCTACAAAACCCTCACTAACGCAGCTCCCCACTACCTGTCCTCACTAATCACCAAATACACCCCAGCCCGCTCCCTAAGGTCAAACAGCGACCTGCGCCTAGCGTCTTCCTGCATCACCTCTTCCCATGATAGACTGCAGGACTTCTCACGCGCAGCCTCATCCTCTGGAACGCTCTCCCTCCTACGGTCAGACTTTCCCCTAACTTCTCTTCCTTCAAACGCTCCCTTAAAACATTCCTATTTAGGGAAGCCTACCACCCAACTCACTGATGCAACCATTAATCACTCTCACCTTGCAGTCCTCTCCTCCTGTTTCCAACCCCAACCCCTTTAAATTGTGAGTTCCTACGGGAATAGGGCCCTCATCTGCTCCTGTACTGTTTGTCTAATGTTGTTCAATGTATTGTAACCCTGTCTATACTGTGCCCATTGTACAGCGCTGTGGAATATGCTGGTGCTTTATAAATAATAATAATAATAATTGTTGACTTTGACACACATACACCTACCTCCTGGAGAGTGTTCTTGATCTGGCCAACTGTTGTGAAGGGTGTTTTCTTCACCAGGGAAATAATTCTTCGGTCATCCACCACAGTTGTTTTCCGTGGTCTCCCGGGTCTTTTGGTGTTGCTGAGCTCCCCGGTGCGTTCCTTCTTTTTGAGAATGTTCCAAACAGTTGTTTTGGCCACGCCTAATGCTCTTGCTATCTCTCTGATGGTATTGTTTTGTTTCTTCAGCCTAATGATGGCTTACTTCACTGATAGTGACAGCTCTTTGGATCTCATCTTGTGAGTTGACAGCAACAGATTCCAAATGCAAATAGCACACTTGAAATGAACTCTAGGCCTTTTATCTGCACATTGTAATTGGGGTAATGAGGGAATATCACACGCCTGGCCATGGAGCAGCTGAGAAGCCAATCGTCCCATTACTTTTGGTCCCTTAACAAGTGGGAGGCACATCTGCAAACTGCTGTAAATCCTACACCGTTCACCTGAGATGGATGTACATACCCTCAAATTAAAGCTGACAGTCTGCAGTTAAAGCACATTGTGTATCATTCCAACTCCATTGTGGTGGTGTATAGAGCCAAAGATGTTAGAATTGTGTTGATGTCCCAATATTGCTGGACCTGACTGTATATCATACCAAGGATGTGTACTGAGGCAATATACAGTCACTAATATTGCAAATATGTTTTCTGAAAGATTTCAGTGGTTTTTGGTTTGATTATTTTATTGAATATTATTTATTTCCATTATTTTGGATAATTATTTGTGGGATAATAAATTATTATTTCCGGTTTCAAACTTTCTGACTCAGAGTGATTACATGACTCTTGTTTGCACGGATTTCAGTGAGTTATTCCTACGGATTACAGGCCTACTATATAAAACAACAGATTTCCTTCCGAAAAAAAATTTAAACGCTTTTTGACACAAAATTTTGAAAAAAATCAGACCGCCAGGGAGGTTAATCCAGCAGATGGTGTCATGTTTCACATGCCTTGTGATATCTACACCTGAGTTTTTCTCCTCCCCTCATGGTGCAGTGATTTCCTGTCCAGATAGCCCCACCCATGTCCTCTTCCCAGTAATCCTTTGCAAGCCTTATGGACTCAGATTCACTATGATTTTTTGACCTATCCGATGAATATTGTTGTGGATTTTCTACAGTTTTGGAATTAAATTTCAACTAATCTTCAAGGTGTCATCTAGATTGAGTCACTGTCTGTAATTCATCTAAGACTGGGAGTTATCGCCATCTCATCACAACAGTAAGTTAAGAGATCACATTCTCAGTGCTTTGGTGGAGAAACAGAACAGTCCAAAAATCATATAATCAGTCAGAAGATCTTCGAAAGATCAGCCAAAAGATCTTCGAAAGATCAGTCAGACATCCTCCATAGGATCCTTGCTAGCTCTAGATACACAGGGAGACGCTGTAGGGACACTGGAAATAGCAGCTTCACACAGTGCAGCCATTACCACAAGCCTGTATGTGCCTGCAAGCAAGTCCCAGCAGTTCAACAGTGTCAGGATATTAGTGCTGTGAATCTTCAATACATCTGTGCCTTACAAACAGTTTATACAGTGCATCTGTACACTACAACCAGTTTATTCCTCTGTATGCATTGCACATGATTTGACTGTGAGAAGAAAGTAAAAACAAATCTTTCTAAAACCGTTGCCTAGAAATCCTAGCTGAGCTCAGCAAAATTGATATAGTTCTATAGCAGCAGAGAAATGTATCATTAACCCTTGCCTTGTCAGCAAAATGTTCCGCAAATCAACATGCAATCTGACACACTACCAGACTCAGAAATCCTTTCAGATCAGGAATTAAACCCTGAACCAAACAAAATAGAAAAAAGATTAACAAAACCAACCTGGAAAGTACAAGAAAATCTTGAAGCTGACGCAGAAGAGTTGGTGTCTCATACGACTGATCTCTGGTGTACTGCTGTCAAATGCATGTCAGGTCTCTCATGATGATGTCCATGTCATGATGCATTACAACTAGAGAGCACTATTAAGCAATTAGATGTCGCTTATCAGAATTATCAAAGACTGTGTGTTAAATATATTCATCTCTTAAAATGGTACAACACTAAAGTGTCACTGGAAGAACTAAAGCGATTCAATGAGCTCAATCTAGAAAGAGACAATTTAGTGCTGCAAACAAAGACAAAGGCAGAAGTAAGAATCACACAGCTCCATGAATCCAGATCCCACTGCTCTGCATCCACCAGACACTCCTCAAGGTCTTCCAAATCCCTACAATGAAGGTCTTCCACTCTCAGTCAACAACTCATAAAGGCCCGTGCTGGTGCTGAAGCTTCTAAAATTCAGGCAGCCTTTGCCAAAAAGAAAGCAGAAATGGGAGCTGAAGCCACACGCATGGAGGCTGAAGCCGCACGCCAAAAGGCAGAAATGGGAGCTGAGGCCACACGCCAGAAGGCAGAAATGGAAGCTGAAGTCGCACGCATGGAGGCAGAAATGGAAGCTGAAGCCGCACGCATGGAGGCAGAAATAACGCCACAAAGTGGAAATGGAACTTTTGGACAAACAATGTAAACATGCCACGGCCATGGCAAGATTAAAGGTTTTAGAACAGGCTGCTAGTGAAAGTGAAAGAGACAACAGCAGCAGCAGACACTCAGCTGTGTCTTATGCCTAAAATTCTTCACATTCCTCTCCAGAACGTCAGCTCCCTGTCACAGCAACCAAAGCACTCAACCAAGGTCTCTTCTCCGCACCTACTGTACTCCAAGACAATTTGCCTTCATATCTTCCAGTACACCGGACTGTAGCATCTCAGCAAGCAGTGGACAATAGCATGCACATAATAAACTATCCACCTTACCTTGACATCAGCCAAGTACCTACTAGCAAGCACACTGCTCCACAGCTACAAACAAACATGCCAATGAAGTTTAAACCAGTTCCAGTGTTGAATGCCTTAGCACCAACATATGTTCCCAAGTCACCTGCAGTCATGCACCCAAAGTCCGAAAACACAGACATGTCGCAGTTTGCTAAATACATGCTTTGCAGAGAGCTCACAAAGACAGGCCTCACCAAGTTTGATGACGAGCCTGAAAATTACAGGACGACGGAAATCCACCTTTAAAGCCACAATGAGTGACCTAGACATCACTGCTACAGAAGAATTAGATCTGCTCATCAGATGGCTAGGTCCCCAGTCTACTGAATGCATCAAGAGGCTCAAAGCGGTTCATATTGACAACCCTGCTGCAGGCCTTAAGGCTGCTTGGGACAGACTTGAACGTACATTTGGCAGTCCAGAAGCCATTGAAGATGCCTTATTCAAAAGATTGCACAGCTTCCCAAGGATTTCCGCTAGAGAGAAATTAAAGTTTCAAGAACTCAGCAATGTTTTATTAGAGCTTCAACTCGCTAAAGCTGACATCCGCTTACCTGGTCTCAGTTAGCTTGACACCCCTCGTGGCATCAGCCCTATTGTTCTCAAGCTACCGTATGGCCTTCAAGAAAATTGGGCAGCGCTTGGATCAAAATACAAGGAAAATCATCAAGTTGCCGTTCCTCCTTTTTCCTACTTCTGTGAGTTCATCAAAAGAATTGCAGACACAAAGAATGACCCAAGTTTCTCCTATGGTGACGGTAACCCTCTCAGTTTACCCCCTCCAAGACCTACAAACAGACGTATGACACACAGAGACCATAGAGGACCAGTGTCAGTGAAAAGGACCACTGTTCTACCTGCACCTGCTACAGTTCTTGAAAAGACTGAACAATACAAGAACATCGAGAACCCAAATCACCAATGTCCCATACAGAACAAACCGCATCCACTTAAGAAATGTATTGGCTTCAGAAAGAAAACCCTACAAGAACGTAAAGAACTTTTAAAGAAATTTGGGGTCTGCTACAAATGCTGTGCCTCCACAGAACACTTTGCAAAGGACTGTAAAGCTATCATTAAATACATAAAGTGTGACAGCGATGACCATGTACAAGCTCTTCATCCATATCTGCACAACTTTACTAAGCCCACAAACAATCCTCCTGAGGCAAAGCAAGGGGGAGCGCACAGATCAAGCAGCACCTTCTACCGCAGTGTTCTCTTCATGTACAGAAGTCTGTGGAGAAGGACTCTGTGACAAATCCTGCGCAAAAATATGTTTGGTTCGTGTATACCCAAAAGGTCAACCTGAAAAGGCCATAAGACTGTATACTATTCTGGATGATCAGAGTAACAGATCTCTTGCAACAACACAATTTTTTGAACTTATGAACACAAAAGAAAATGCTCTACTGTATACCCTAACTACTTGCACCGGCACTACAGAAGTCTTAGGTAGGAGAGCCAGCGATCTTGTGGTTGCTCCTCTGAACGACAATGTGGAAATATCATTGCCCACTATCACTGAGTGCAACCAGATTCCAAGCAACAAAGAGGAGATCCCTACTCCTGAAGCTGCCTTAAACCATTCTCACTTGAAGGACATAGCCTGCCAAATACCAGCCCTCGACGGACTTGCTGATATCCTGCTGTTGCTCGGCCGAGACATCTTAAGGGTGCACAAAGTTCGTCAACAAATCAAGGGTCTACATGATGCTCCATATGTTCAGTGTCTGGATCTAGGCTGGGTCATCATAGGAAATGTTTGTCGAGACAAAGGCAGAAAACCTTACTCGGTGTCCTCCTTTAAAACACACGTCCTGCCAAACGGACGGACTTCTTGTTCTGCACGACGACCACACCAATATCATGTGAAGGAAAGACTACTTCATAAGAGCGCACAACGACACATCATACAGGACGAAGAGAAAGCTCTTAAATTTTGGGATGACAACATCGGTAACAGTGTTTGAGGTAACATCTAAAGACGAGTTGGCAGCTACCATGGAAGACAAAGAATTTCTGAAAACCATGAGTAAAGAGTTCCACCAAGATGATTCCAACAGCTGGGTAGCACCTCTACCATTCCATACTCCAAGAAAGAGACTACCAAACAGAGAACATGCAGAAGCACGGTTTACTTCTTTACAACGCAGTTTGAAATCGGAAACCTGAGATGAAAAGACACTTTGTGGACTTTATGCAGAAAGTGTTTGAGAGAGATCATGCTGAGCCTGCATCTCGCTTAAGGAAGGAGAAGAATGCTGGTATCTTCCATGCTTTGGTGTCTATCATCCTCACAAGCCTGATCAGATTAGGGTGATCTTCGACTCAAGTGCTTGATATGAAGGTGTCTCCCTCAATGACCGTCTTCTCACCGGGCCTAATCTGAACAACAACCTCATAGGAGTTTTACTTCGCTTCAGACAAGAACCAATTGCTATTAGTGGAACATTTGCTGAATGTCAGCCATGTTTCATCATCCGTGAAGACAACAGAAACTTCCTCAGGTTCCGATGGTATCGCAATAATGATGTCAATGATGAAGTCATAGACTACCGGATGAAGGTACATGTTTTCGGTAATAGTCCTTCTCCCGCAGTAGCAATTTATGGACTGAGGAAAACGTCTCAAGAAGGAGAGAAAGAATTTGGGTTTGATGCACGACAGTTCGAAAAGAACTTCTATGTAGACGACGGACTCAAATCTCTGCCTACAGAAGAAGAAGCTATTGACCTTCTCACTAGAACCCAGAACATGCTTGCCACTGCAAACCTCAGACTTCACAAAATCATTTTGAACAGCGACAAGGCCAGGAGAGCCTTTCCCTCTGATGACTACGCTGTCAGTGTGAAGAAATTCCAACTAGGAACGGACCTTTCCATTACACAGCGCAGTCTTGGATTGCTTTGGAACGTTAAGCAAGACACTTTCACATTTCAAGCATCAACCTGTGATAAACCCTTCACAAAGCGTAGAGTTCTGTCTACAGTGAACAGTATTTATGATCCATTGGGTTTCATAGCACCTCTCACCATTCAGGGTAAAATACTGCTGAGACAGCTTACTTCTGAAAGCTCAGACTGGGATACCCCCTTACCCAAGGAGAAACAACAAAGGTGGGAATCCTGGAAACAATCTCTACAAGCGTTAGAACAACTCCAGATACCACGTGCTTACACCCCTGCATCTTTAAAGAATGCCACCATAAGAGAGATCCAGGTCTTCTCCGATGCATCCAACGAAGCCATAGCTGCAGTGGCTTATCTTCGGGTCAGAGATCCCAGCGGTGGAGCAAGTCTAGGATTTATCATGGGCAAGTCCAAGCTCACACCAAAACCTGCACATACGATTCCAAGGCTTGAACTTTGCGCAGCTGTGTTAGGTGTGGAAATTGCGGAGTTTATAGAACTTGAAATAGACTGAAATAGACTCCTTTGACTTCTACACAGATAGCAAAATAGTGCTAGGATACATACATAATCAGACAAGACAGTTCCACGTGTAAGAAAGTGCCATTGTTAAGGTGTAGAGAACTATGTGTCCAATAACTTCAACCCTGCTGATCGAGGTATGCGTGCAGTACCTGCTACTGCATTTCTGGACACATGGCTATCCCCACCAATACTCTTGAATGAAGACCTCATCTCAAATTCTACCTTTGAACTGGTTGAACCAGAATCTGATAAAGAAATTAGAGCTGTTACCATTACACTCAACACCTCTGTGAAAGAAAGGGCCTATAAAGGAACTTGTACTCCTTCTGCCAAAAGAGGAAGACGAGCCTCACAAGTCATCAATTTGATTCAAAGGGAGGTAAGGATTGGTGCATGTTGCTGTCTTCCCCTCTGAAGATGGACTCACTGACTGTTCTTCTCACAGCCTGGACCATCAGGATCTGCAAGAATTGTTAATGTTGCATTATTTTCTCTTGTTCTTCCCTTCCCTCTTGTTTTTCAGATGTTCCTGGAAAAGAATCTTCATTTATTTGTTTTTGAACTTTGACTAAAGTTATTTAATTATAGAAATTATAGATTTCAACGGGGAGTGTCATGTTTCACATGCCTTTAAGAATTGCACATGTCTTATCTACCCCTGAGTTTCTCTCCTCCCCTCCTCATGGTGCAGTGATTTCCTGTCCAGATAGCTCCACCCTTGTTCTCTTCCCAGTAATCCTTTGCAAGCCTTATGGACTCAGATTCACTATGATTTTTTGACCTATCCGATGAATATTGTTGTGAATTTTCTACAGTTTTGGAATAAACTTCAACAGATAAGTTAAGAGATCACATAGTCAGTGCTTTGGTGGAGAAACAGAACAGATGGGGAACAACAAATAATGGTATCGGTAAGTATGGAGTCCAGATATAGTTCACATGAGGGTAGACCGATGGGAACTTCCAGAGGGTAGTCTTTAGACTCAGGAGGAGGGAGCTTTGCAGGTAACAGGTCAGCTTGTTTGCACAGTTCAGACTTCAATGAGGAAGTGTCCACAGGCGGGTGGAACTTCTTCTTAGTGTGGAATGAGATGAACCTGAGGCCTCCCTGGAAACAGCACAGGATTTAGACACAGTCCCAGGAATCCGTATTAAGCAAGTGTGCAGGGTTTAAAGGGGCTGCCAGGATTTAGAATATGTGGTTCCTGACACCTGCAATCACTGAGCAGCAAATAATTTCACTTGTGCTGTGCTTCAGCTGTCTGGAAAACAGCATGTTGGGGGTACTTTAGGACTGTTAACTACTGGTCTATAGAACAAAAAAAGCCTTACAACGAAAGGCAGACATAGAGAGTGCAATTAAACTTAACATTTATTGAAATGAATACTAAAATAAAACCACAATCAGTGCACTGATCCATACACACACCAGTAGAAGTGGTAGAGGCCAAAACAGTAATTGAATTTAAGCAAGCATGGGATAGGCATAAGGCTATCCTAAACAAAAGATAAATCCAGGTCAAGTATCCATGTAATTGGGCAGACTAGATGGGCCGAAAGGTTCTTATCTGCCGACATTTTTCTATGTTTCTATAACTGGTAGTTGAAGCAAATCAATTAATAAATGGACATGGCTGAACATATATATAAGAGGACCATCCCTAGAAAGGCATAATAACCTTTACCAAGGATACTATAATTCCTTATCATGCAGGGGAGGACTTCACCACAATTGTAATGAGCAAAATCAGAAGAAATATGTGTATATATATATACTGTATATAGATGTTGGGCATATGCCAAATGGCTAACGCATAAGTCCAGCAATTATTGTTACTTATGACTGGAGTAGTCAATTTATGCAGGACTAAGCTCCAGCTGACAATTCTCAAAGATTACATATAATTCCTTATCATGCAGGGAAGAACTTCACAATAGTAGTTCTGCATCTAACATGGGTTACCGCCGATACTAAGAGTGCATGTGATATTTTTGTACACAATCTTTTTTTGATTCCATGTCCTGTTTCCCCTAGTGGGATTCAGTTTTTTTGAATACTGGTCTATAGAGTTAACACTGACTTTGTAATATTGCCCCACATGTTTTGGAATTACATCACCCATGATTAGGGTTGCCACCTTTTCTTCAAACCAGACCCGAACACTCTAGTGTTGGTCAGCATTTTTATTTTTTTTGTTGCGTATACATTATGGGCTCTACTACATTCTTCGCGCAGACGTTAAGGCTAGGGTCAGACGAACGCATTTTTATGTTGTCTGTGAAAAAGTGCGTTCGAACGAATGGACGCATTTTTTCACAGAATACGTGATAGTGGTCATACTATGCGCATTTTCGTCCGTGATTTTGTACGGATCATCAATAAAACTCTTTTTGTGTCTGGACGTTATGTTGGCCGGACATTAGCAGCGTCTGACCTCTCCTAATCACACACACACGCCGCTAGCGGACGCAGCGCACTCTGTACGTCAGTACCTGCGGTTTCACGTTCTCGAAAAAATGCGTTCATTTTCCACTTGCGTTGCGCAGCCGGACTTTTGTGCGACCGTACTTCGTATATTGGCCGTCATTGCCCGGCATCTGCTGCTAGTGCGGCCGTGATTAAGTGCGGCTGCACGCGCGTTCGCACTGCCTCAGTCTGACCCTAGCCTTACGCGTGCGCAAAAACGCATTAACGTGAAGGGCAAAACCCTTTGCGCTGAATGTCGTATTACAATGTCCGCACAAAAAATGTGCGTTAATGTCTGCCGCAGATGAACCTGCGTGAACGCTGCGCGAGCGTACTTTACTGCATACGTCCTACACTTAACATTGTGAGCGCAAATACGTTTGTGCGCTGGTACGCGGATGGTATTACAATCTATGCGTAAAATTTAACGCACAGCGTTTGCGCGCATAATTTTAACGTCTTTGAAAAGCTGGTGGTAACGGTAAATCTGAACGTCCTGGCCGAACCCAAATACACCAGCCCAAAAAAAACAATACAGCACAGTATAGTTACACATTCTACGCATACCCGAACAATAAAATTGAGAAGTTGTGCGTGTTTTTTTTATTGATGCAGCATATATGCGCAGATTGACTTTGACAGGCGCAAAAACTTAACGTGAGGCAATTGTGGTGCTTAATTCTGATTGGCTGAATCGCGTGAAAAAACAGTCCGCACACTGATTTCTGCACACAACGTTGCTGCGCGCGTTATTGTGCTTCCGTTTTACGCGCATTATTTTTTTGACGGATGAAAAAAATGCGCGAGGATTGTAATACCAGCGTTGTTTTACGTGCGTTAACGTTTAACGCTGCGTGCAAAAATTCATGCTGAATGCGTGAAGAATGTAATAGAGCCCTAGGTGTATATATTATGGCACGTGGTATGGATGTCAGACTGCTATGCTGGCACACTGGTATGTATATGGCACACTCCTACAGTGTGGCAAAAAAGTATTTAGTCAGCCACCAATTGTGCAGGTTCTCACACTTAAAAAGAGGAGAGGCCTGTAATTGTCATCATAGGTACACTTCAACTATGAGAGACAAAATGTGAAAAAAAATACAGAAAATCACATTGTCTGATTTGCAAATTATGGTGGGAAATAAGTATTTGGTCACCTACAGTACAGTACAAGATTTCTATCTCTCACAGACCTGTAATGTCTTCTTTAAGAGGCTCCTCTGTCCTCCACTCGTTACCTGTATGAATGGCACCTGTTTGAACTTGTTATCAGTATAAAAGACACCTGTCCACAACCTCAAACAGACACACTCCAAACTCCACTATGGTCAAGACCAAAGAGCTGTTGAAGGACACCAGAAACAAAATTGTAGACCTGCACCAGGCTGGGAAGACTGAATCTGCAATAGGGAAGCAGCTTGGTGTGAAAAAATCAACTGTGGGAGCAATCATTAGAAAATGGAAGACATACAAGACCACTGATAATCTCCATCGATCTGAGGCTCCACGCAAGATCTCACCCCGTAGGGTCAAAATGATCACAAGAACGGTGAGCAAAAATCCCAGAACCACATGGGGGGGACTAGTGAATGACCTGCAGAGAACTGGGACCAAAGTAACAAAGGCTACCATCAGTAACACCCTGCGCCGCCAGGGACTCAAATCCTGCAGTGCCAGACGTGTCCCCCTGCTTAAGCCAGTACATGTCTGACATTTGTTAGCATTTGAATGATCCAGAAGAGGATTGGGAGAATGTCATTTGGTCAGATGAAACCAAAGTAGAACTTTTTGGTAAAAACTCAACTCGTCGTGTTTGGAGGAGTGTCAGGGATTATCTCTGCAAGTGACTACAACATGTCATATATTGGAGTTATCTCAGCAGCTAGCTCCAATATGGCAGGGATTATTATTCAATAAGAAACTTATACGAGACACAAATCAATCGTTTATATTTCCTAGAAATTCTCCTATATTCTTTTAATTGTCTGTGTTTTGCTTTGAAGAATACACTAATCAATAATCGGATAAAAATATATTTATTACGTATACAAAAAAGTTTCAAATCTCAGATCATAAACAAAAATTTATAAACCACAATCCATCCACCAGCACATCGAGCATCACAATATATGTATCTCCTGTTAGTAACTGCATATATGATTAATATCATTTACCTTATCAGTTAGTAACTAATACACAAATGGTTAATAAACATTTCTGCTTAATGAAACATGTATTTCCCAGCAAACCAATGTTTAACAAGCTAAATCTCGTAGAGATATATATATATATATATATATATATATCTCTATACTACGTGGATCAACAAAAGATGAGCTAAGTAATAAAAACTTATTTAGTGAATCCTCCCCTAATATCGAGAATTAAGCTTCTAATCTTCTGCTTTTTATATTGTAGTTATATAATTCCTTGCTTATTAATTTCAATCACAGTAATTTCCAAATTCAATATACATATATTGGTATATCAATCTTACAACAGTTGCTTTAGGATAAATCCTTATATCCAATTCTTCTTCATATCTCTATCTGCAGAATAAAAATATTTTAGATTCTGGATCTATCTGTTGCAAGAAATACTCCAAATATATATAATTTATTAATCTGAATAAAAATAGCTTTCATACATTACCTCCAATCTGGATTAAATGAGTTACTGCCTTGGAATATTCTTTATGTAATATTGTTTTGGAATATGTGAGAATTATCAATATCAGATAATCAATGCATGGGAGTTAGAGATTTGGTGTGAGTCTTGAGTGCATTGTCCTGGGATGGTCTGCTAGCCTTGTGTGTAAGTCTCTGAATGCCTCATGTTCTGGAATCTGGGAATGCCTCCTGCCCTGGAATCTGCGGCTTTAATTATAGTCAATTTGACGGCACTAGCAATTTTTTCATTATATTAAATTATAATATTTACTATCCTCTAGAGGGCAGTATTGCACTTAATTAATTCCACCATTTAATTTTTATATTTCTTATCTCATGTCAAGAGGTCAATCTACACACAAAAACCTTCTTCTCTCATATAGACTTGGAGTCTCTCATGCCAGAATCAAATTTATGTCCCTACTCCTCTCAAACTAAATACATTCCTTTCTAGTTAAATCACAGAATCTCTTCTTCAATAATTATACTATTTACCAATTAAACTCTCTACAATATAAATTGGAGCGTCTATTTTCTACTGTAAATATAATAAAATATACCTGGATAATCTGTCTATCCCTAATCTTAAATAAAGATCTGTGCATACTACCCCTGAAGTGCCTCTCAGTTTCTTGAAACTTTAAGAACTCGTGTTCATATCAAAGAAAATGGTCACACAATTAAGATTAGCAGGTATATGCCTTGGTACCAACGACTGGTATTTACTTCTTCTGTAAGAAATGTATTTTAAGATCCATTTGCTTTTTAGTGTTTTGTAACTTTCTTCTTCCAAAGTTAAGATTCCTTTATAATCTGTGAGATATTAATATGGTAGCTGTAATACCCGCGACTGTGCAAGCTATTGAACTTGCAAAACCGTCCCAACACCAGAGGTTACATCATTATGACCACAACATGGTTGGGGAGGGGAGAAAAGGTCTTTTCCAATCAAAGTGTCCGATTTCACTTACAGATTCCAAACTTTCTTTCGGCTTGTAAAACTGTACATTTTCACAAATATTGGACAAAGATCATTAATTTTCCCATGTGCTCTAACAGGGTGTGATGCGTGGGTTCTTTAAGTTGATTGTTGCAGTGTCTTTGTTAGGCAGGGAGTGAACCACAAACAATATATACAGGGTGTGGGGGTTTACAGCCCTTCCTCCACATCTCATTAGGACCACAGGGCTACCTGGAAGGAAGCAGGAAGTGGGGCGGGGTAGGAGTGGTAAATTAATCCTATAGAAGGTAGAAGCAAACAGGATCCGCTCGCTCTTCTCCTCCTGCCTTGGTGGTGAACAGACTGCAGCTCCAGGGACCCTTGAGAGAGACCTGTGGATTTGGGCCTAGAGGACAGACGTGTTGGTGAGATCTGGGATATTGGGTTTAGTTAGAAAAGGGAGCACTGTTCATTATTTTGGGGTTGGTAATGGTTTTATTTACATGCATGGTTTTATATAGTGTTATTTAGAGTGGTTTTAGGTTTATATAATTCTGGGTCTGTGTGATATATATTGTTTACCTCTGTGTTGTTACCTCTGAATAAATACTCTCATTGTAGATGAACCTTCGTGCTTTATTTTAACGCTTTAGTGGAATTACCACACAGGGTTATTTATCAGGTTAACAAATGAGGACACAGTAAAGTAGAGCATGTCGAACAGCATGAGCCCACAACGGCAAGTCAGTGCAGCACGGTGCTGCACTGCAAGAGAGCCACTTCTCCCAAATATAAATGATCTAAAATTCAAAAAATTCAAGTCATGGGCAATAATGACCGTAGGTCTTTATTGGAGACAAAAATCAAACAGTGATATTTCAGCCTTAACCATGCATGAGGCCGAAATGTCAGTTTTGTCTCCAACAAAAGACCTAAGTTATTGTCCACTAACCTGTATTTTATTCTGAACGCAGGTCTTTTGTTGGAGACAAGACAAAATGGCGACATTTCAGCCTCAGGCAAGATTAAGGCCACGTTTTATTGTTTTTGTCTACAAATAAAGACAAGTTATTGCCAGCAATGGATTGCCCACTGACCTATTTTATATCGTTAACACATAGGGTCAGCAACCTTGACACCTCCTGATGTTTTGAAACTACATATCCCATGATGCCTTGTCAGATCAAAAAGTATCTAGGCTAATTTAGTTTCAAAAAAATCTGTGAGGGCCCAAGACTGACACGTAATCTAAATGGTAAGTGATTATTAAATCCGTCATGCAACAGTACTTGTCACTTTAGTAATCTCTTCTGTATAGTTTTCTATGCATTTGCTTGGTTAATGATCAGGAATAGAATCAAAGTGGGTAGATTAGCTTGATATTGCAGCAGAAAGTGTTCCTTTTTTTTAAATAAAAAAAAAAAGTAGCAGTACTTGTTAGGAGTATCTCTTTGAAACACGAGAACCATACTTTCCCAGTTTCTGCACTTTCAGCTAGGGATGCACCGATACCACTTTGTACCGATACTTTAATTTTATGTCATGTGACCGCTTTCCAATAAGAACAGACCTCAAATAAAGCCCCCAGGTCTCATGGATATTGCCCCCCAGCTCATGGATATTGCCCCAGCTCATGGATATTGCCCCAGCTCATGGGATATTGCCCCCCAGCTCATGGATACTGCCCCCCAGCTCATGGATATTGCCCCCCAGCTCATGGATATTGCCCCCCAGCTCATGGATATTGCCCCCCAGCTCATGGATATTGCCCCCCAGCTCATGGATATTGCCCCCCAGCCGCTCATACTTACCTTCCTTTAGCGACGCCGGGAAAGTTTTCGCGCGCGCACTCTCCTTGGAAGGTCCCCAGCAGCGACCACGTGGGACCATGTGATCGTGGCTGGGGTCCTTCCAACGAGCGCACGCGCGGAAACTTTCCCAGCGTTGCTCAGGAAGGTAAGTATGAGCGGAGAGCAGCTGCAGGGCCTGTCCGAATGCTCTATCGGCATTCGGACAGGCCCTGCAGCTGCTCTCCTCACTTTGTTTATACTTACCTTCCTTTAGCAACGCCGGGAAAGTTTCCGCGCGTGCGCTTGTTGGAAGGACCCCAGCCGCGATCACATGGTCCCACGTGGTCGCGGCTGGGAACCTTCCAAGGAGAGAGAAAGAGAGCGCGCGCGAGAAGACTTTCCCGGCGTCGCTAAATGAAGGTAAGTATAAACAATGCGGAGAGCAGCTGCAGGGCCTGTCCGAATGCCGATAAAGCATTCGGACAGCCGCCCCAGCCCCTAGGATGCCGGCAAGCCGGCTCAATGCCGGCTTCCGGTATCGGGAAAAAATATCGGGGGTACTGCACGAGTACCAAGTACTCCTGCAGTACCCGGTATCGGCACCGATACCGATACTAGTATCGGTATCGGTGCAACCCTACTTTCAGCCATTCTTAACCAATGTCTAGACCAGATGTTTGAGACTTGATAAATCAAGCAGAAAGAATCCATTTGCTCATCAAATCCATGGTATTCTTTTAGGTCAAGTATACATTGACTACTGAACATTTAGGTCTACAGGTAAGGACGGGTTCAGACGAGTGCACTTCAGAGTGGAAAGAACGTCAGTGAGAGTGGACGTTCCTTCCACTCAACACCCATCTGGCCACAATGCTGATCGCGGTTAGTGCGCTCAGCGCTGCAAAGCACGATCTTCCTATGGAGGATAATGCTTTGCAGCCCCATCAACGTGCGTCTAGCATTTTGAAGGGGAGGCTTTGTGCGCAGACGCTTGGTGTGCACGCTTAAGCGTGTGACCGGCCCCGTTGCAGCGTCACAACGCTGCGACGGACGCCGGTAGGCAAGTCAGTACGGGCGCACCTAGTGATCATGCCAACCAAGAGCCCCAATCTTCCTAGAATTAATGTGTCACTGCAACAGATCCCAGGATCTGACTAAAAGATATAGGGCCATATTACATTCCTCGCGCATCGGTTTTGTGCATGCAAATGCGCATTTGCGCGAGGACAAAACCATTTGCACAGAACGTTGCATTTCAAACGATGTGCGTGGATGTTTAACGTGGATGGACTTGCGTGAGCGTGATGAACTGTGCGCGTCCTATACTTAACATTGTGAGCGCAAATGCGTTAAGCGGATGGTATTCCAATAGATGCGCAACTTCCTACGAACGACGTTTGCGTGCATAATTTTAACGTCTTTGAAAAGCTGGTGTTATCTTCAAATCTGAACGTTCTGGCCGAAACCAAATACACCAGCACGAAAAAAAAAAAAAAAAATACAGCACAGTATAGTTACACATTCTACGCATACCCAAACAAAAAAAAATTGTGAATTCGTGCATATTTTTTTTTATTGCTGCAGCGTGTATACTCAGATTTATTTTGACAGGCGCAAAAACGTTAGTGAGCCAATTAAGGTGAATTGATGTCAATTAAGGTTCTTAATTCTGATTGGCTGAATCCCGCGAAAAAAAAACAGTCCACGCACTGATTTACATGCGCAACGTTACTGCGCGCGTATTACACTTCGTTTTGCGTGTTTTTTTACTAACTTTATTTTTTGACGGATGAGAAAATGCATTCGGATCCCAATATCCCGTTAATTTTCGCAGGATAACGCTGGACAATGTGCACAAAAAAAATTGCGCTGCGTAAGCGCAATTGCGCAGAGAATGTAATATAGCCCATATAAACTTCACCCTGGCTTATTTCAAATGCATCTAATTCTTCACAATAGCCATTGGACCTTGGCCAAGTGGTCCCATTACAGAAATATGCTGTGGCAATTTAATTCTTGTCATTAACATAAGTTACTAGTACCAAATATAGATTTTTACTGGTTGCTGAAATCTGAATACTCGCTAAAAATTGGCAAAAACATTCTATAGGTAAAGTCAACAGTGTGTTTACCCGTCGTGGCCAAGTACACCTCTCATGTGATATCTCATGAAGTGACAAGTATGACAGAGTAAAAACATCAATGTGAAAGATCCGCTAGTGATGAAAAATTGTGACTGGCCTCTGATCCAGTCCCAGATGTCAGTCTGGGTGTCATGTACAGGAGAGCAATCACACACCCTGGAGTCAGTCACTATGAAGTACACGTGACACAGAACCATTGCTCGAGCACATTTATTTGAGACCATGAACGGATGGTCACTCAGACTCGTTTTACCCATTTGCTTGTACAATATATAGGCAAAACAGAAAGCCCTGGAATATGATTCAATATTGTGTAAACCATGCAGGTTCTATTTAAGGGCTCAAAATTGCAATGATTAAGCGAAAAACCCAAGTGAAAAATAAAATTTATTCAGATAGAAGATATTCTAACACTTTATGCTTTAATGATAGCAATTTACTATGGAAAATATATAAACCATTGCTTCTTTTTTATTACCACCTCACCAAAACACAGTCTCCATTTTCTACAGAATAAAATTGTAGGGACTTTAAATCATTTTCAAGTTCGATCTCTTTACCTTCCATCTGCAGACAAAGAAAACAAATATTGAGACGAGTGCACATAAACCTCAATCCAAAAAAAGTTTACTCTGTGCTACAGGGGCAAATAAAATTGTCTGCACATATGCTAATACAAAAGTAGATGGGTTGATTAAACTCTCCCCAAAGAAGATAATTTATGTCCTGGATCTAAAATACTGACAGACCAATTATAAATCACCATTTCCTGATTTGGTAAGGTTGGCCAAAATGCATGAAAGACAAATTTTAAGCTGTGCTAGTATTACAACTATTTTATATTCTGAAGTGTCTTTAACATATATAAATGCTACTGATTATTGCACCTATGGTCTGACCTATTTGTAAAACCAACCCACACCCAGTAAAGCAGTGTTTTCCAACCCTGAACGTCAAGTACTCCTACTAGGCCAGATTTTCAGGATTCCTTGCAGACTGAATCCTGCAATCAATCACTTGTGCTTCAGAAATCTGGCAAACCTGGCCTGTTAGCTATACTTTAATACATCGTTGGGAACCACTGCTTCAGAGGGATCCTTTTGACCTTTATGGTCTATCGCTTTAACATAGTCATCGGAGCAGCAGCTCCAGGCCCATGCCCCAGAGAAAGAATAACGGTGTCAGCATTGGTGGGCATTTGGACCCCTGTATCTCCAACTCCATAGCATCTACAGGGTCATGTGAGGTATCACTGGAAAGGCCAGAGCATGGCCTTTCCAACATTACCAAACATGACCAGGCTTTACGTAAAAATAAAATAACTATTTCCTTTTTTTTTTGTCTAACAGCATAATTTTTCACTTTTCAATTATAAAGTGAACAATGAGGCTTCACTAACTCGCCATCACATTTCTCACGTCACCAACAAGTGTGGAGGTGATGGCACAATCTTATGAATTGTTACATCAAAAACCTAAACTGCAGCGAAGAGCACTGGGAGGGACTTTGGACCCCTGCGTCACTAATCTTTACACCTCACAAGGTCAAGTGAGGTGTCATTGGACAGAGTCTGGCCTTTGCATTGATACTAAACATGACTATGTAAAATCTAAAAGAAAAAAATACTATTCATTTTTAGTTCCAAAGCGATGGCATTGTCCATTTGTCACGTATAAAATTAGCAATACTACTGCCATTACTCCCCTTCTCATTTCCCACGCTGAGAGCAAGGTCAGTGGTTTATACATGGTTATATTATTCATAAAACAGCATCCTCCAAAACACAAGGGAAATATTTCATTTTTTGATTAAAATTGTATATTTTACAGACAAATGCAGTAACGGTTCCCATTTCACATTTTTTTTTAACAAGAATTCCCTATAGAATATATAACCCCAAAAGGTTTGGATTAGAAAATGTGAAAAAATTGACACGTTGTAAATGATAAAATCTGAATGGAAATTTCCTAATGCAGTATCTGCACTATTAAATAATCTAAAATATGTTTTAATTTTACTAAATTCCAAACAAACCCCACC
This sequence comes from Leptobrachium leishanense, assembly GCA_009667805.1. Lineage (NCBI taxonomy): Eukaryota > Metazoa > Chordata > Amphibia > Anura > Megophryidae > Leptobrachium > Leptobrachium leishanense. The sequence goes on from CM019066.1 coordinate 244,902,259, forward strand.
AAAATATTCAGCTCCAGGCCTATAGAGATCTTAATCCAGCCCTGAAAGTCCTTTCAGTCTGCTCATGGGTTAAATCAAGTTAAAGTGTGGGATAGGGGTCCCTCTTGCCCTAATCTGCCTTGTCAGAGGGCAGGGTCTCACCCATAATTCATATAATCTGAGCTACAATAGAGCAGTAAGGTGTCATCTGCATGGGGATGGAGATGTGACAGGAAAGTGGTAGTTTGGGCTTATACAAGTACTGGTATAAGAAAGGGTCTATGGCAAGGAAACCTATTGACACTGAGAAGAACTCAGTACTGTGACCAAGTGGAGTGAGACTATAGACAGAGGTGATGCATATCACGTTTGCTAGTAGGCATAGCTTACTGTGGGGGTAAACGGGACCAGAGAATCAACCCTGCACATAGAACTGAAAACAACAGAGCTAACAGCTGATAGCTCTAGTCCCCACCAGGTGACAAAACTTACACCGTATCAACTTGTATTATAGTTATATACAAGTATATTAAAAAAAACGTGACCACAATGACCACACACAAATAACACATATGATAAAGCCTTGCTCTTTAACCGCCTAGTTAAGAACATACCATGTAAATATATCTAATAATTCAAAGCCTAAGTAGGAGGAAAATACCTTAAAATATATAGCTTTAACATCAAGAGAAATGGTTAAATTCAACCCAGGCAGTAGTGCAGTACAAGGGGCAATATTCAGAATGTCTTTATTATAGAGGTTTATTTATCAAGTCAATCAGGGACAGGGTGAATAGCTGCTGGCATAGCACTCCTCAATGTAAACCTACCCAGGATAAACTGCTGAATCCCAGGTGAAGATAGAAGGAGAAAAACACAGAAGAAAAGCCTGTAAGGCCTGCTAATCACCCTGTAGCTAGATATAGATTTCTCATCACTGGCCCTAGACTGCAGAGATAAACATACTCCACGCACGTTGCGGCAGAATGGCTCGTCAGGTCGTCACTCCTGACAATCCATTCTGGCGGAATTTGTTCAGCGGTTTATCCTGGGTAGGTTTACATTGGGGAGTGCTATGCCAGCAGGGCCGGATTAACATAGGGACTGATGGAGCAGCAGCTCCAGGCCCATGCCCCAGAAGAGGCCCACAGAAAGGATAAATATGTCTGCATTTATGGGCATTTGTACCCCTGTATCTCCAACCCCATAGCAGCTACAGGGTTATGTGAGGTATCGCTAGAAAGGCCAGAACACGGCCCTCCCAATGATACCAAACATGACCATGTTTTACTTAAAAATAAAAATCTTTCTAACAGCAATATTTTTCACTTCTCAATTATAAAGTGAACAATGATGCTGCACTAACTAACCACCTAATTTCTCATGTCGCCAACAAGTATGGATATGATGGCACCATCCGTGGATACGACATGGAACATAAAAAAACGAAACCACTGTACTGCAGCGAAGATCACAGGGGGGGGGGGCGAATTTAGAACCCTGCAACACAAATTTTTTACACCTCACAAGGGCAAGTGAGGTGTCATTGGACAGGTCAGAGTCTGGCGTTTGCATTGATACCAAACGTGACAATGAAAATCTAAAGGAAAAGAAACAAAAATAAACTATTTTTAGTTCCAAAGCGATGGCATTGTCCATTTGTCACGTATAAAATTAGCAATACCACTGCCATTACTCACCTTTTCATTTCCCACGATGGGAGCAAGGTCAGTGTTTTATACATAGTCATATTATTCATAAAACACCATCCTCCAAACCACAAGGGGAAAATTTCCTTTTTTAAATTTTTTGGTTAAAATTTGATATTTTCTCCAAAAACGCAGGAACAGGTTCCCATTTCAATTCTTTAACAAAAATTACTTATAGAATATACAACCACAAAGGTTTAGATGATAAAATGTAAAATAATAATTTTACACTCTGTAAATGATTGAAATCTAAATGGAAATTTACTCACAGTATTTGCCTGGTTAGATATACCCGTACCTGCACTATTAAAGAACCTAAAATATGTTTTTATTTCACTAAATTCTAAAACAAACCCACCAAAATCTTCAGCTCCAGGCCCATAGAGATCTTAATCCGGCCCTGTATGCCAGCAGCTATTTACTTTGTCCTGGATTGTCTTTATTATAGAGGTTTATTTATTATAGAAGTCATTTCGAATATTGCCCTTGTACTGCCCTACTGCCTGGGTTGAATTTAACCATTTCTCTATATATTAAATATATATACAGCGGGGCAAAAAAGTATTTAGTCAGCCACCAATTGGGCAGGTTCTCCCACTTAAAAAAGATGAGAGAGGCTTGTAATTGTCATCATAGGTACACTTCAACTATGAGAGACAAAATGAGAAAAAAAAAATACAGAAAATCACATTGTCTGATTGTTAAATAATTTATTTGCAAATTATGGTGGAAAATAAGTATTTGGTCACCTACAGTACAGTACAAACAAGCAAGATTTCTGGCTCTCACAGACCTGTAACGTCTTCTTTAAGAGGCTCCTCTGTCCTCCACTCGTTACCTGTATGAATGGCACCTGTTTGAACTTGTTATCAGTATAAAAGACACCTGTCAACAACCTCAAACAGACACACTCCAAACTCCACTATGGTCAAGACCAAAGAGCTGTCGAAGGACACCAGAAACAAAATTGTAGACCTGCACCAGGCTGGGAAGACTGAATCTGCAATAGGCAAGTAGCTTGGTGTGGAGAAATCAACTGTGGGAGCAATCATTAGAAAATGGAAGACATACAAGACCACTGATAATCTCCATCGATCTGAGGCTCCACGCAAGATCTCACCCCGTAGGGTCAAAATGATCACAAGAACGGTGCGCAAAAATCCCAGAACCACACGGGGGGACCTAGTGAATAAATCTGCAGAGATCTGGGACCAAAGTAACAAAGGCTACCATCAGTAACACACTACGCCGCCAGGGACTTAAATCCTGCAGTGCCAGACGTGTCCCCCTGCTTAAGCCAGTACATGTCTGAAGTTTGTTAGAGAGCATGTGAATGATACAGAAGAGGATTGAGAGAATGTCATATGGTCAGATGAAACCAAAGTAGAACTTTTTGGTAAAACCTCAACTCGTCGTGTTTGGAGGAGAGAGAATGCTTAGTTGCATCCAAAGAACACCATACCTACTGTGAAGCATGGTGGCGGAAACATCATGCTTTGGGGCGGTTTTTCTTCAAAAGGGACCAGGATGACTGATCCGTGTAAAGGGAATGAAGGAAAAGGAATCCTCAGACCACCATCTGCTAACCTACAAAAAGGACCCTATAAGTAGTTAAATAACACCCCATGAATTATAATATTAATAGATAAATTAAGGTTTAAATATAAGAAATAGTTTTAAGATAAATTGATAATCAGCAGTATTATAGGATTAAGTTTCACTTCTCTATGTTTGTAAATGTCTCTGGAATGAAGAAATGTTGATGTCTCAAGAAATGTTGATGTCTCAAGAAGTGCTGATGGCTAGCATGTCTCAAGAAATAGCATGTCTCAAGAAATCACATGTCTCAAGAAATCACATGTCTCGGGCCACGGGACTGTCCAGAAATGTGTCACCAGACCTGTATTGAAACTGGCCAATGAACTATGTTATGTTTTGAAATGTTAACCAATGAAATAAAGAGACAACGCCTTGTCACAAGCATAAATATGTGTCAAAAAACGTTGAAAGGCAGAGAGAAAATTGCCAGACTAAAAAATAAATGCCTCGTGTGTTTTCTTTGAAGGATTTTCTCTCTCCCTGCGCAGAAGGAGAGTTAACTCAAGGTGTGCCTAAAACAGGGTCTTAGGGGTTAAAGGACGGACAATTGGAGACGATTATTCTCTTCAATCTGGAGGCACTGCTGAGATGAACAGTCACCCCTCGTCCTGGTGAGTATATTGTCTTGTCTGGACGAGGGCAATAACAACGTTTATCTCGAACTAAAATTAGTTGTCCATGTCCTATAGTGTATCAGGGATACAAATTAAAAGGAAACGTTGCCAGGGGCCGTTTATTACAAATTAAAAGGAAACGTTGCCAGGGGCCGTTTATTACAAATTAAAAGAAAACGTTGCCAGGGGCCGTTTATTACAAATTAAAAGAAAACGTTGCCAGGGGCCGTTTATTTAAAGGAGTAGGTCAGGGACCACACTAATAAGAAGGGACATTATATGTCCAATTGATCACACCTTGCGTTAACCCTCATAAAATGTATAGAGTATAAGAATATTAGAGTGTTAAGATTCACTGTTGAACGATCTGTAAGGTAAGACAGACGTCCATCAGTTGTGATAATAGAGTTATAAGTTAAAATAACGAACAATCCGCAAGGTGAGGCGGAAAAGTCGTTATGTATGTATATATATATATATATATAATGTATATATATTGGTAAAGTATATATTATTATAGAGTGACAAGTTAATTGGGTGGCAGGAAAATCTGTAAGGTAAGGCAGACTTTTGCCCCATTGTATACTGATGGTACTGTGCAATATATATATGTGTATATATAAGAGCTGACTGGTTGGACATTGTTTGCTGTGAGGTGCATGTTGTATTGGGCAGAGGTGTTTGTTGGCCATTTGTGTGTTAGTTGCTGACTGATGGGGTGGATGATGTTGGTCATGTATGCGGTTGCTAGCCGGAGATGCATATATTGTGAGGCTAGTTTTTATATACTGATGGATTGTGGTTTATAAATTTTTGTTTATGATATGAGGGAATTATATAACTGCAAAAGATTAGAAGTTTGATTCTCGAGATTAGGGGAGGATTCACTAAATGAGCTAATTTAAGGATAAGTAATAAAAACTTATCTTTTGTTGATCCATGTAGCATAGAGATAAACTCATATATATATATAAGTTTTTTTTCTTTTCGAGCACTGTGAAGAGTCTCTCTTTTTTCTTTCTTTCTCTATTTTACCTGCCTGATTATTCAATTGTACAACTAACCATGGGTATTCAAAGTAGCAAGGTTAAAGAATATCCCTTACCGAAAATAGGAGAGTTTTGTAAAGATTATGTAGCACGAGTAGGGGGCACAGATTGCTATTTAATTAACCCATGGATAGATAATCTGGCGGGATGGACAGAAGTAGTGGGAGTTGTGATCCTTTCCTCAGACAGGGAGACCACAGCCCATTCTATATGGATATAGTGAAAGGATTATGTCTCGACGACACCGAGGCATGGCCCTATTATCAGGGAGACCCTCAGTGGGACATGCAGTATATGAAATTGGGGGGGGGGACAATGGTTAATGGTGAAACAATGTAGAAGAGGGACCCCATTGTCCTCTGACAGCGCCAGACTGCATAAAATAGAACAGAGTATACCACGGAATAAACAAGAGATACCCCGTGCCAGCTGGGAACCACGACCCCCTCCGTCTTATAGACAATCCATATATCCGTCCCTTTACTGAGACAGAGGTCTTGGGTGCGGTAGGGGCAATGGAGGATTTGAAACCTTCGGCCCCATCCACATCCAAAGACGGGGAAAAAAAAAAAAAAAAGGAGGAAGTAAAAGAGAAAAAAAAAAAAAAAAAGGCAGAAGAATATATACTGGCTTTCGTTATTATGGCCACTCGCATATAACAAAGGATCGCCATTAATAAGCCCTTAAGATATGAGAATAACACCAACAAAACCCATTTTCCGTTTATGACAGTAGGAGATAAATTGCTCAAAAAGGCTATAGAAATAGAGGATATTAATAAGATTTTAAAACACTGTCCAAAACCAAGAGAAGCCCCATTAGGAGCTATTACATATTTAAAAAAGGCGTGTAATGGTCGCAATTTTACACAGGAAGATATGAAACGTATAATATTAACGGGGTATCTACCAAAACCTTTTCCACCCGCCCTTTAGCACTCACCACCCCTGATGGTAAACCACTACTGCATCATGTGTTTACAATCATAGAAGACTGTCCGATTAAGTCTACTAGGTAGGGATCTCTTAGGGAAATTAGAGGTCACATATACTCACGACTGGGGGGGTTAATTGTTGACTCGCCATCCTTACCCCTTTTTCTTGATAAACACCATTTTTTAATGACTACTGAAACGCTCCCCACTGAACTCCAAGGCTTAGACCAACTGTGGTCCAAAGGCCCTTATGACACTGGACTGGTTAGCTGTAGGGATGCACCGATACCGATACTAGTATCGGTATCGGGGCCGATATTGCCGTTTGCACGAGTACTTGTTACTCGTGCAAACGGCCCGATACATCCCGCCGATACCGGAAGCCGGCGCTGGGCCGGCTTGCCGGTATCCGCGGGGCTGAGGAAGCTGGCCGTGTGCATGTAAAGTACGCGGCCAGCGTTCCCCTCCGGCGCGCCAAATACTCACCCTTCCTGAAGTTCCGGTCGCTGGGCAGTGATGCGTTCCTGCGGCCACTGGGCGCTCCTGTGACGCTGCCTCTCGGCTGGAGGCAGCGTCACAGATGCGCCCGGCGGCCACGTGACCGCATCACTGCCCAGCGACCGGAACTTCAGGAAGGGTGAGTATTTGGCGCGCCGGAGGGGAACGCTGGCCGCGTGCTTTACATGCACACGGCCAGCTTCCCCAGCGTTCGAGCTGGGGCAAATCCATGAGACCTGAGGGCCAATCCATGAGACCTGGGGGCCAATCCATGAGACCTGGGGGCCAATCCATGAGACCTGGGGGCCAATCCATGAGACCTGGGGGCCAATCCATGAGACCTGGGGGCCAAATCCATGAGACCTGGGGGCCAAATCCATGAGACCTGGGGGCCAAATCCATGAGACCTGGGGGCCAAATCCATGAGACCTGGGGGCCAAATCCATGAGACCTGGGGGCCAAATCCATGAGACCTGGGGGCCAAATCCATGAGACCTGGGGGCCAATCCATGAGACCTGGGGCAAATCCATGAGACCTGGGGGCAAATCCATGAGACCTGGGGGCAAATCCATGAGACCTGGGGGCCAATCCATGAGACCTGGGGCAAATCCATGAGACCTGGGGGCAAATCCATGAGACCTGGGGGCCAATCCATGAGACCTGGGGGCAAATCCATGAGACCTGGGGGACATATCCATCAGAGCTGGGGGACATATCCATCAGAGCTGGGGCAAATCCATGTGAGCGGGGGCAAATCCATGTGAGCTGGGGGCAAATCCATGTGAGCTGGGGGCAAACCCATGTGAGCTGGGGGCAAACCCATGTGACCTGGGGGCAAATCCATGAGACCAGGGGGCCAATCCATGAGACCTGGGGGCCAATCCATGAGACCTGGGGGCAAATCCATGTGAGCTGCGGTCAATCTCATATAAATTTTTAGGAGGTCTGTTCCTATTGCAAAGCGTCACATGATAATTAAATAAAAGTATCGGTACTCGGTATCGGTGAGTACTTTTAAAAAGTATCGGTACTCGTACTCGGTCTTAAAAAAGTGGTATCGGTGCATCCCTAGTTAGCTGCACTCCATATAAAGCCAGGCTACATAACAATTGTAACCCTGTGTATCAAAGGCAGTATCCTTTGTCCAAAGAGAAGGAGGACGGACTACGTCCTATGATTGACCAGGTTCTACAGGATGGCATCCTGGAACCTGTAGTCTCCCCCTTCAGTACCCCAATTAACCCTGTACGCAAACCAGATGGTACAGTGCGGTTTGTACAAGATCTACGTGCCATTAACTCCCTTGTCATCCCCATTGCACCAATAGTCCCGGACATTATAGCAATACTCTCATCCATTCCAGCGACACATACACATTTTTCTGTAATTGACCTGAAGAATGCATATTTTAGCATCCCTGTACATCCGGAAATGGCATTGCTGTTCGCATTCACATTTGAAGGCACCCAATTTACATGGAAAAGGTTATCTCAGGGGTACGTTGACGCCCCGGTGGTCTACAGTATTGTACTGCAGGCCACTCTGAAATCCTGGCACCCCAGCCATGGTTCTGTCCTGCTGCAATACGTGGATGATCTCCTCGTATGCAGTCCATCAGAGGAGGCCTGCCGGGAGGATGGTAAATCACTTCTTAGATGGTTACAGGAATGTGGGCACAAGGTCTCCCTTAAAAAAAAAATGCAGTGGTGTCAAACGCAAGTTGAATATTTAGGGTTTGTTCTCAGACAGGGGAACGGAGCATCAGTCAGAAGAGAGTCCAGTCTGTCACGGGCCTGGTCAACCCGAAAACTAAGAAGGACATGCTGTCATTCTTAGGCATGATAAACTATTGCAGACAGTGGATCCCTGACTGCTCCTACTACGATAACATTCTGAGACAAGCCACCCTGTTGGGTCAATCCAATGTGATAACGTGGTCTAATGAAATGTTAAATGCCTTTAAGGTTCTCAGGAATGCAATGATGACAAGCCCCGCGCTAGGCCTCCCTGATTATGTACTTTCATTTCATCTGTTTGCAAGGGACAATTGTAAAACCATGGCCGGGGTACTGACGCAAGAACATGGGGGCCGGTTGCGCCCCGTAGCATTTTTTTTCAAAGATTCTGCCAGTAACGGTACAAGGGATGCCGGCCTGTTTGCGTGCCCTGGCAGCATGTGCAATGGCCGTTAGTATGGCAAGCCAATACACATTAGGGTACGAAACTCACCTACACACAACCCATGATGTTTTATCTTTACTTAAGGGCATACATACACAGCACATGTCATCACAGCGCTTTAGTGGATATGAAGTCACACTGCTAAGCAACCCTGCACTGTACATAGAATACAGTTCAAGTGTCTCTGATCCAGCACCAATCCTAAACGCTTTACTGGGTCTTAAGAATCCCTCAGATACCATCCCACTCGAACATGACTGTGCTCTCTCCATTGAGTCTAAAACTGCACCCCGCCCTGATCTCATGTCAACACCTGTTCCGGACGCAGATGTCGTCTTTGTTGACGGCTCCTGTACCCGCCCCAATGACAACACTTATCATGCAGGCTATGCAGTGGTTCAACTCCCTGACACTGTTCTAGAGTCAGGGCCTGTACCCTACCAGTCTGCCCAGGCAGCAGAACTGATTGCATTAACACGAGCCTGCAGGCTCTATGCGGGTAGACCTGTCACGATATACACTGACTCCAAATATGCTTATGGTGTGGTCCATGACCATGGGACGATATGGGAAAAGAGGGGATTTGTGGCCGCAGATGGCAAGAAGATTTCCCATTCGACCCTGGTCACGGACCTCCTAGCAAGCATTCTTATGCCCTCTCAGATAGCGGTGTTACATTGTAGAGCACACACCAGAGCCTCAGATCCTATTGCAAAAGGGAATCATCTGGCTGACCAAGCAGCTAAACGAGCAGCACAACAGGACATAGCTAAACTAGTAATGCCGGGTTTTGCGACCTCCCACAATGGATGGGGACCAATTATTTTGTACCTTACAAAAATATGCAACCACAGAATGTCACGGTTCCCGGATCCCACCACGCAGTACTTAACCCCCAACACTCCACAAAACCCAGAAGCTACCAACAGTGTAGCTGAATGATCCCTGTCTGGTCCTTAGAATTGGCCAGGTAAACTAGCTAGACAGAAAAGGGTTAACAATACGGAGAGGAGTCAGCCGAGCCAGAGTCAGGAATACAGAGTTCAGAATGGTCAAATGGAATAGCCGGGTCGGTATCAGAGCAGTAGCGTAGTACAAGCAAATAGTCTAGGGCAACAGAAGGCAGAATGGTCAAAACACAAGCAGAGGTCAGTAACAGGTTAAATCAATATAGCAGTCAGGTACAAGGAGCTCAGGATGGATAACCACGATCTGGCAACTTCTGAAACTAACTGAGGGTTTTTAAAGACCTTCACCAGGCCATGCCCCCCCACTCAAGCCACACCTCATGCAATCACCTCCCTGCCTGTCTCCATTTAAACTGGGCAGTGGTCAGCGAGCAGCATCAGACTTGCTGTCCTCAAGCACACAGGTAGGGCTGGAAGCCCCCAACGTTACAGTACCCCCCTCTCCACGAGCAGACGCCGGATGCTCAAAAGAGGACAACAAGAAGAATGACATGAAAAAGTCAATGGGTCTTGTAGGCACGTAGAGCCCTCTCGTACACCAGTCACCAAAGTCCCCTGAGGTCCCAATCAGAGTCGTCATCCTCCTCAAGACGCCCCCGTCTATGAGGGTGGGAGCCAAAACTGGGTCCAGGTTTGAAGACACTGGCACCAGTCCTTTTGCGTCTCCTACCCCTGGTACAGGACGCGGAATGGACAGCAACAGTGTCCTCTCTGCACTGCGGCAACACGAACACGGCCCCAGTGGTACGGATCTGCGGGTCAGTGACCCCGGCACGGCTCTGCTGCGACTTGACTGGAACCACTGGGCTCGAAGACACCGGGACAGCTGGGCTCGGTGGGGCAGCGCCCTTGGTGTGGACCGGTTGGGTAGCACCCTTGGCCAGGACAGGAGGGGCAGCGCCTTTAGCACGACTCTGTGGTGACTTGGACATGGCAGCAACAGCCAGCTCGGGTGAGCGTGGCTTGGCAACAGCCAGCTCGGGTGAGCGTGGCTTGGCAACAGCCAGCTCGGGTGAGCGTGGCTTGGCAACAGCCAGCTCGGGTGAGCGTGGCTTGGCAACAGCCAGCTCGGATGAGCGTGGCTTGGCAACAGCCAGCTCGGGTGAGCGTGGCTTGGCAGATACCGGCTCGGGTGAGCGTGGCTTGGCAGATACCGGCTCGGGTGAGCGTGGCTTGGCAGATACCGGCTCGGGTGAGCGTGGCTTGGCAGCTACCGGCTCGGGTGAGCGTGGCTGGGCAGCTACCGGCTCGGGTGAGCGTGGCTGGGCAGCTACCGGCTCGGGTGAGCGTGGCTGGGCAGCTACCGGCTCGGGTGAGCGTGGCTGGGCAGCTACCGGCTCGGGTGAGCGTGGCTGGGCAGCTACCGGCTCGGGTGAGCGTGGCTGGGCAGCTACCGGCTCGGGTGAGCGTGGCTGGGCAGCTACCGGCTCGGGTGAGCGTGGCTGGGCAGCTACCGGTTCGGGTGAGCGTGGCTTGGCAGCTACCGGCTCGGGTGAGCGTCGCTTGGCAGCTACCGGCTCGGGTGAGCGTCGCTTGGCAGCTACCGGCTCGGGTGAGCGTCGCTTGGCAGCTACCGGCTCGGGTGAGCGTCGCTTGGCAGCTACCGGCTCGGGTGAGCGTGGCTTGGCAGCTACCGGCTCTGCAACAATCTTGATCTCACAGTGCTTTGCAACCACCTTGGCTTGGCACTGTGGAGCGGTGACCCCGGCTTGGCACTGTCTCTTGAACTGCTGTGCAGTGGACTGGCTCTCAAACTGGTTAGCGGTGGACCAGATCTCGCACTGCGAGGCAGTTGACTTGATTTGTTCGTGCTGCAGGGCAGCACTCTTGACTGGAACTGCTAGCTTAGGCACAGTAGACATGGACAGGACTTGAAGCTGACAAACAGCAGACTCAGATTCTTTGTGCTGCTGAGCAGCCACCTTCGATTGTTCATGCTGCAGGGCAGCACTCTTGACTTCCCACTGCTGGGCATTACACCTGGTCTCTCCCTGTTGGGCAGTGGATTTTGGACATCCTGCGACGTGCAGGGCAGTGGACTCTGGGGCCTGGTAAGGCTGGAACATGGAGGGTAACTTCTGGGGGCGCAATTGACAGTCCATTCTTTTATGCAGGAAAGAACCGCAATAAAAGCATAAGCCCTGAGTCTTCCTCCATACCCTTTCCTCCAGGGTCAGGGGTCCTCTGGAACCTTTAACTGGAACTGCAACAGGCTCCTTTGGGAGAACGTCCCTAGGAGGTTGCAGCAAACTTGCATACAGGATATCCAGGTGCTGAGTAATGAGCTTGTTAGCCCCTCTCAGGATCTCCAGCACCTCTAGAATTACTGCTCGCTCACTACGTACTGGCTGCCTCATTATGTGTACCTGGGATGTCTGAACGACAGGGGGCTCAGGTATAGCAGGCGGGGGTGCAACCCCAACTGGTTCCAGGTGTGCAGTACGATTCAGGATAGTTTGTAAGGCAATGGCAAACTGATCCATCCTATGATCCTGCTCATCCTGTCTGGATACAAAGGTAGCCAAGTGCTGTGTTAAATCTGCGGGATCCATATTGGCCAGATCGTAATGTCACGGTTCCCGGATCCCACCACGCAGTACTTAACCCCCAACACTCCACAAAACCCAGAAGCTACCAACAGTGTAGCTGAATGATCCCTATCTGTCTGGTCCTTAGAATTGGCCAGGTAAACTAGCTAGACAGAAAAGGGTTAACAATACGGAGAGGAGTCAGCCGAGCCAGAATCAGGAATACAGAGTTCAGAATGGTCAAATGGAATAGCCGGGTCGGTATCAGAGCAGTAGCGTAGTACAAGCAAATAGTCTAGGGCAACAGAAGGCAGAATGGTCAAAACACAAGCAGAGGTCAGTAACAGGTTAAATCAATATAGCAGTCAGGTACAAGGAGCTCAGGATGGATAACCACGATCTGGCAACTTCTGAAACTAACTGAGGGTTTTTAAAGACCTTCACCAGGCCATGCCCCCCCACTCAAGCCACACCTCATGCAATCACCTCCCTGCCTGTCTCCATTTAAACTGGGCAGTGGTCAGCGAGCAGCATCAGACTTGCTGTCCTCAAGCACACAGGTAGGGTTGGAAGCCCCCAACGTTACACAGAAGAGCTAAAGAATTGGAAATTGGTACTCCCCATCATTCTGGCTGAAATCAGAATGGCGGTTAATAGGAACACAGGCTACTCCCCCTTCGAGATACTTATGGGCAGACCCTTTCCATTACCATGGTCTACAGGTAGGCTAACAGTGGAGACAGGGGACTTAGAGCAGATAAGGGATGAATATGTTAGGCAGCTGATCTCAACCCTCGAGACAACCAGAGACGAAGTATATTTAAGTCCCCTTTTCTTTCAGACAAACCTACCCACCCATTTAATCCAGGAGACAAGGTGCTGGTAAAGCGGCTACAGAAAGGAAAAAGACCAGAGGATTTCGCCTATGGACCAGAGACCACGGTGGTAGCCGTAACCCGCACAGCTATACTGACAGAGGACAGCCCAGTCTGGATTCAACAAGGGACCCTCTCGAGTCAAGCGGATTCAACAAAGGACTCAACAAGGGGTACTAACGGGGGCAGCTAATAGCCTTGGCCTCCATCAGGAAGAGGACCTGGACCAAGAGACACTCACGAGGGCAGATAGCCCTGGTTTCCAACAAGGAGAAGATGACAACCAAGGATCCTTTTCGAAGAGTATGGAGACGCATGTGGGGGAAGAAAAAGACTGAAATAATATGTTTACCCCCCCTTCGGAACATATGTCACAACCCCTATTGTCCACACCCCCTACCAGAAAGAACCCCAACCCAAACCATCACCGTCTGGCCACTGTTGTTTTTTTTATTGTCCACCATTACTGCAGTATGATACTGTACAAGGCAACTGTATATATATGTGTAACCGATGAGTACTGGGGACATAATTGTGATTATTGGGGCGCAGTGGGGTGGGACACGGGCAATATGGGATATGGTACCTCTGATGCAGTAGTTAACAGATGGGGATATAAACCAGATAGCGCCGCACGACGACGCAGTTCCAAGGGACAAAGCCTATTAAATCGTATGACTTTGATTGGGAGAGGTGGGTGGCGGTGCTCAATCAGAAGCGGAGCTCAGACAGTACAATTGACGCTGACTATACAACACCCTTCCCAGGCCGACACGGGTGTCTATATAATGGGAATATACGCAACTGCCACAACCAAATTCCCTCGATACAAGTTCAAACTCCAAGATATGGCCATTTATAAGAAGGAAGAGAACCCATTCCTACCCAGGAAATATGGAGAGGTAGTGAGACCTCCTCCTCTCCTACCTAACACCAAATCAATAGCCAATCCCACCTATGAAGACAGCATAGTAATGGAAACAGGATTTTCAGATGTAAATGTTTGGCTAGAATGGGTAAAATTTAGTGCCCTAAACAATAACCGTACAAATTGTTATGTGTGTGGTGCTGCTAGGCCACATCTAGGCACTGTACCTTTTAATATTCCGCAAGATGTAGAAGAATGTTTTCTTAGTTTATATACTAACACCACTGATAGCCAGAGTTTATGTGAATATTGGAAGAATAGCTACCCCATACTAACACGCCTCCCACAACCAGGAGAAGGGATACATGTTTACCCAGGGAACTATACCTGCTATAGGTCAGCAGAAAAAGGTAGGAACCTCACCTTCTTCCCCGAGGGTTATTGTGCCAATTATAGCAATATCAACAGTACTAAGTTACAGAATCAAGTTTTTCTGATTGGGGATCTCTACTGGATATGTGGAGACCTCAAGATTAGGGCGCGTCTGCCCCTTCAATGGTCAGGTGAATGTGCCCTAGCTAAGGCCATAATGGATTTCATATTGTTTCGGATCCTGAGGAAATTCCAAATATTAGCTCACGTCGCAGGAAAAGGGAAGTCCCAAGTCCACAAGGTAGTCTTGATCCGCATGTCTATATTGATGTTATAGGGGTACCAAGAGGGGTCCCTGATGAATTTAAAGCAAGGGATCAGGTAAAGGCAGGGTTTGAGTCATTCCTAGCACCTCTTGTTACTATTAATAAGAAAGTAGATTGGATTAACTATTTATATTATAACCAGCAGAGATTTGTTAATTATACTCGCGAAGCTTTACAGGGTCTCGCTCCCCAACCCATACTAACTTACAGTAGATAGATGAAACAAAGAAAGAATCAAATAGTATGATCATACTATGATTCTAAGAGGGGATTGAAGGAAAAGGAATCCTCAGACCACCATCTGCTAACCTACAAGAAGGACCCTATAAGTAGTTAAATAACACCCCATGAATTATAATATTAATAGATAAATTAAGGTTTAAATATAAGAAATAGTTTTAAGATAATCCTATAATACTGCTGATTATCAATTTAAGTTTCACTTCTCAATATGTTTGTAAATGTCTCTGGAATGAAGAAATGTTGATGTCTCAAGAAATGTTGATGTCTCAAGAAGTGCTGATGGCTAGCATGTCTCAAGAAATAGCATGTCTCAAGAAATCACATGTCTCGGGCCACGGGACTGTCCAGAAATGTGTCACCAGACCTGTATTGAAACTGGCCAATGAACTATGTTATGTTTTGAAATGTTAACCAATGAAATAAAGAGACAACGCCTTGTCACAAGCATAAATATGTGTCAAAAAACGTTGAAAGGCAGAGAGAAAATTGCCAGACTAAAAAATACATGCCTCGTGTGTTTTCTTTGAAGGATTTTCTCTCTCCCTGCGCAGAAGGAGAGTTAACTCAAGGTGTGCCTAAGACAGGGTCTTAGGGGTTAAAGGACGGACAATTGGAGACGATTATTCTCTTCAGGGAAGAATGAATGGGGCCATGTATCGTGAGATTTTGAGTGAAAACCTCCTTCCATCAGCAAGGGCATTGAATTTGCAAATTATTTAAAAATCAGACAATGTGATTTTCTTTTCTCATTTTGGCTCTCATAGTTGAAGTGTACCCATGATGACAATTACAGGCCTCTCTCATCTTTTTAAGTGGGAGAACCTGCACAATTGGTGGCTGACTAAATATTTTTTTGCCCCACTGTATATTTTCAGGTATTTTCCTCCTACTTGGGCTTTTACATATTAGATATATTTACATGGTATTGCATAGGCTGAAAAAAGACCTGCGTCCATCAGGTTCAGCCTTTCACACATCACCTACTGCTGTTGATCCAAAAGAAGGCAAAAAACCCAGTCTGAAGCGCACGCCAATATGCAACACACTGGGAAAAAATACCTTCTTGACCCCAGAATAGCAGTCAGATTTTTCCTTTGATCAAGAAGCTTTTACCCACATATTAAATATCATAACCCTTAATATTCTGTGTCTGCAGGAAGTCATCCAGTCGTTTTTTAAAAGTCTGTACAGTCTTTGACCCAACCACCTCAACAGGCAGAGAATTCCACAGCTTTATTGTTCTCACCGTAAAATAACCCTTCCTATGCTTTAGGCTGAATTTCCTTTCGTCCAGTCTAAATGGGTGACCTTGTGTCCTGTGTATAGTCCTGTTAATGAATAGGTTTCCAAACAATGGTTTATAATGGCCCCGTATATATTTATATAAAGTTATCAGATCCCAGCTAAGGTGCCATTTCTCTAAACTAAACAGGTTAAACTTGTTAGCCTTTCCTCATAACTTAAACCTTCCATTCCCCTTATTAGTTTAGTCGCCCATCTCTGCACTTTTTCTAGCACTATAATATCCTTTAAGACAGGTGCCCAAAATTGCACAGCATATTCAAGGTGCGGTCTTACCATTGTTTTATACAGAGGCAAAATTAGGTTTTCATCCCGAGAATAAATTCCCCTTTTAATGCATGCCAGTACCTTGCTGGCCTTGGCGGTATGTTCTTCCCTAGGCGGTTAAAGAGCATTGATTTTATCATATCTGTGTTATTTGTGTGTGTTTTTTTTTATACAAAGTGTCTATGGCAGCGACGTTGAAACATGGCACCCCAAGGGTTTCTGAACTACATGTCCCATGATGCTAAGCCAGCCTTAAGCGTGACCGCATCATGATGCACGTAGTTCCAAAACATCTGGGGTGCCAAGGTTTCCCATCACCGGTCTATGGCAGTCCTTTCAACAAGGAGAAAAAAAAAATATTTACAGGGAGCGAGAATGCAGGGAGAAAATAATTGTGTACACAGAGAATTTGGATTTAAATGGGAGAAACACTGAACTGAATGAGAATCTGTTAACCTAGTTGCTTTCACTCCAAATCATTAATTTTACTGCAGATAAATCCTAAAATGTGGTACACAAAAATAAGCAGCAAATATTAATTTGTCATGAAGTTGAAATTTCAGACTCACCTTCGAACTTTCATACGACAATTTTAGGTCTGATCCAGGCACTTTCAGTAGGCGATACAGGAGTCCTTTAACCTTTTGAATAGTCATAGTATCTGTAAAGAGAATTAAGTAGTGAGGAAAAATCCAAAAACCTCACAGATTTAGATTTGTTACAATCAATAAAAGGTGACTATTTTCATAATCCAGTGACGTAGTGAGTTTGCAATTGGAATACTATAGCCCAATCTCAAATTATACAAAAGGCTATAGGACTTGAATCCTTTTCCCTGTGTATACAGTGGGTTTTTTACTTTAGTTTTCCACCCTGTACTTTGTGTTGTAAAGTAATTTATAGTTACGTTAACATTAATGCTCCAATTTTAATCTCCATTGATTGGGGGGCAATGCGTGATGGCAGCAGGAGTCAGGACAGGGACTCCACTGATAAGTAAAGCACATACATTTAGACTCAATAGGGAGACATCCACAGATTGCAGTAACTCACTAAAAAAGGTGGAAAATAATGGACGTATATATAGAAACATTTTTGTAATATCCAAAATTACTGTAATTTAGGAAAACTTAAATGATCAGAATGTCCTGTTAAAGATGTAAAGGCAGGCTCTTCTATAGGAAAAAGCCTTGATTGTTTGTGTACCCTCGGTATCAAGGCAACTTACAAAAGTAAATATGTAAAAATATAATGATACACTGCGCTTACAAAAGAGGATAAACCCAAAAGGGTCGCTTATTGTCCAGAATAGGTGCTGGGAAGAACACCTAAGAAGACTGCAAATCGTGAAAAAAACAGGACAGCGCTCTCCCTTTGAGCTGTGGTACAGTGGTAGTGAAAAACAAACGAGCGTTTACATAAATTCCTTCATAAATCCTCTGTAGTCTTTGATTTAATTTAACCCTCAAAAAAACAGAATGATAGAATGATCTCATAGTGCAATACTGTACAATTCATGTGCAATGAAGTAACAGACAGATGCTATAATCTCACACTTTGGGAGAGCTTCAAGCCCTCATCTGTACACATTACTGGTTGGTATAGGGTCAACATCCTCTCGAATCCAGGGTTAATTCTCACCGGAAAGAGAGAAAGTGTGCAATTGTATAGCACGTAATATTAACGAGAAAATTGTGTATTCACCTGCTCACCGTAAGGTTCTTGAATGCAGATGGAGATCCCCTGCTTTGAATGGTATCCAGGATTCTTTGTAGGCAGGATTTTCCGCTCCCGTTGTGGAAAATGAAACTCCAATGAATATTCAAAGGCAAAGGGGTTTATTATAAAAAACAGGGTAAAATATCGACAAAGGCATAAAAACAAAATAAAAAAATAGGTCAGATGCGTTTCACACTGTATAGGCGCTTCCTCAGTGGAAAAATATGGAAAAGTCCTTTCTTGCTAGTTCAGTGTTTAAATAACGTTTCCAATTAATTTGAAACTGAAAGCATGCACGCAGCAAATTCATCCGGCGCACTTCTATGACGTCATTGGCCGGAGCCTTTTCACGTCGTATACATAGAGTGTGTTGCTATGATCATGTGGATGATGGCTCCCAGTCCTCCTGCTTGTGATGACGGCTCCCAGTAGTCTCCTAGTCTTCCTAATCACGATCCTTACAGGGTTATCCAAAGAGATTCGAAAAGTCACCGCACGTTCGGTGACTTTTCGTTCTCTTCAATTCGGTTCCTTTTGCCGATTGCATTTCGGTGACCCTGCGGTGTATTCAGCAAAGAGCACAGGGTCCCCGAATTGCAGGGAAAAGCTGCCGAAAAACTGACGAAAACTAACCGAATGCACGCTGAAAACAAGCAAAAACATCTGGATTAACCTTCGAAAAAGCCGAACAGGAGCCGAACAGGAGCCGAATCACACAGAGCCGAAGCAGCTGTGACGTAGAGGAGGCAGTGAATAAATTAGAAAAACCATTTGTATGAATCTGGGAAAAAGAAACGCTGTTTGCAAAGAAACTACTGAGCGAAAATGTCTGAAATTTTCACAGGAGGTCCAGGGAATGATAATAAAGAGGGCTGTTACAAAAAAAATAAGTAAACTGAAAAAAAAAAAAAAAAAAAAATCTGACTTTTTTAAAAAAAAAAAAAAAAATATGAAAAATGCTTAAAGTATCCTAAAAAATCTATAAATAAAGAGACTCTTTGCTGCAGAATTTTATAATGAACGGTTTATTAGATATTGAATTAAAACGGGAATATTTTTAACATTGAAACCTATGGGATTCTCCTGAATAAATTTGCCGAATTAAACACACAGAATGGCAGGGCATTAAGGGAACCTTTCACTGCTGGTTTGTGTTCTCTGAATAGCCGAAGCAGTGCTTCTCTATGGGGATTTCACTGCCCTCGAACAGGCACCGAACAGGCACCGTATGTTCAGGCAATTCGCCAGGATTTGGCGAATTGCCTGCTCTCTGGATAGCCGAATGGCCAGGGAAGGTAACCGAACGCTGATTTTCAGCGTTCGGTTACCTTTCTCAAGCAATTCGGATCTCTTTGGATAACCCTGTATGTTCGCATTTTTAACCTTGGTCCTAAAGGGAGTTGGTATGTTTGACGCCGACGGCTTCTCATCGTCATGCAAAGATGGTAAATTTTAGTTTCAATCTCAAAAGGATTTTCTAGATAAACATAAATTACTCAGAAAAAAGAGATATAAACATCATATTTGTACATTATGGGAATTAAACAGTTTTCATTGAGCAGTTAATACGCATTTAAAAAAATATATTATATGTTCCTGATGTATATATTATATGTTCCTGATCATATGTTCCGGATTAGCTACATATACTGTTTACATTCCATAATGTACAAATATGTTGTTTATATCTCTTTTTTCTCGGAGTAATTTATGTTTAACTAGAAAATCCTTTTAAGATTGAAATTAAAAGTTACCATCTTTGCATGATGGTTGAAGCCGTCAAACATACCAACTCCCTTTAGGACCTAGGTTAAAAATGCAAACGAAGGATCGTGATTAGGAAGACTAAGAGACGACTAGGAGCCGTCAATCACAAGCAGGACCACTGGAAGCAGTCATCCACGTGAACATACAAAACACACTATGTATGCGACTCGAAAAGGCTCCGGCCGATGACGTCACAGAAGCACGCCAGACGAATCCGCCGCATGCATGTTTTCATTTTCAAATTAATTGGAAACACTATTGAAACACTGAACTATCAAGAAAGGACTGTTCCATATTTTGCCACAGAGGAAGCGCCTATAGGGTGCGAAACGCGTCTGGCCTATTTTTGATTTCGTTTTTATGCCTTTTTGTCAGTATTTTACCCGGTTTTATAAAATAAACCTCTTTGCCTTTGCATAGTTATCAAAGTTTAATTTTCCAACATGGGAACGGTGAATCCTGCCTTCAAAGACCCTGGGTACCATTCAAAGCAGGGGATCTCGATCTGCATTTAAGAACCTTACGGTTAGCAGGTGAATACACAATTTTCTCATTAATATTACGGGCTATACAATTGCATACCTTCTCTCTTTCTGGTGAGAACCCTGGATTCGAGAGGATGTTGGCAGACGGGTTGGCCCTATAATGTGTACAGATGAGGGCTTGAAGCTCTCCCAAAGTGGGAGTTTATAGCATCATTTGTCTGTTACGTCGTTGCACATAAATTATACAGTATTGCACTAAGAGATCATTCTGCTTTTTTTTGAGAGTTAACTGACATACAAGAGACATGAAATTCATTAATAAAAACTTACTAATACAAAGTGACTGGTTGACTCAGGACAAGGTTTTGCAGCAATTAAACAATGTGAATAAAGCCCCAGGGCCAGATGGAATTCACCCGCGAGTACTGAGAGAGCTATGTGTTGAAATATGTAAACCTCTGTTCTTAATCTTTCAAGATTCTTTTCTTTCAGGAATCGTACCAGAGGATTGGAGAAAAGCTGACATGGTCCCTATATTTAAGAAAGGTTTAAAATTTGTGCTTGGGAATTCTAGACCTGTGAGCTTAACATCTGTGGCTGGGAAAGTATTTGAGGGGTTACTAAGGGATAATATTCAGGAATTTATTGGGAGGTATAATGTAATTGGCAAAAATCAGCATGGTTTCATGAAACACAGACCATGTCAGACTAACCTAATTACGTTCTATGAGGAAGTAAATAGAAGTATAGATCAGGGGGTCGCAGTGGATGTGATTTACTTGGAATTTGCCAAAGCTTTCGACACAGTTCCACACAAAAGGTTACTATTTAAATTAAGAAAAATTGGTCCAGATGAAAATACTTGTTCTTGGATACAACACTGGCTAAAAGATAGGGTACAGAGAGTGGTCATAAATGGTACATTTTCAAGATGGACACCAGTGGTAAGCGGTGTCACTCAGGGGTCTGTTATAGGACCAATACTATTCAATTTATTTCTAAATAACCTTGAGATAGGCATTGAAAGCCATGTATCAGTGTTTGCAGGTGACACAAAACTAGGAAAAGTAATACAATGTGAGCAGGATGTTACTTCGCTGCAGAGGGATTTAGATAGATTGGGGGGACTGGGCACTTAAATGGCAGATGAAATTTAATCTAGATAAATGCAAAGTTATGCACTTTGGAGTGAAGAACACACAAGCAACTTATACCCTAAATGGTACGGAGTTAAGGAAATCCAAGCAGGAGAAGGTATTGGGAATAATCATAGACTTCAAACTAAGTAACAATGTGCAGCCACACAGCAGCCGCCAAGGCCAGCAAAGTATTGGCATGCATTAAAAGGGGAGTTCACTCTCGGGATGAAAACATTAATTTTGCCTCTGTATAAATCAATGGTCAGGCCGCACCTTGAATATGCCGTGCAATTTTGGGCACCTGTCTTAAAAAAAAGATATTATAGCGTTAGAAAAAGTGCAGAGACGGGCAACTAACTTAATAAGGGGAATGGAAGGGTTAAGTTATGAGGAAAGACTAACAAGCTTAAACCTGTTTAGTTTAGAGAAACGGTGCCTTAGAGGGGCTCTGATAACCTTATATAAATATATACGGGGCCATTATCAACCATTGTCTGATAACCTATTCATTAACAGGACTATACACAGGACAAGGGTTCATCCATTTAGACTGGAAGAAAGAAAATTCAGCCTAAAGCATAGAAAGGGTTATTTTACGGTGAGAACAATAAAGCTGTGGAATTCTCTGCCTGTTGAGGTGGTTGGATCAGAGACCGTACAGACTTTTAAAAAGCGACTGGATGACTTCCTGCAGACACAGAATATTAAGGGTTATAATATTTAATATGTGGGTAAAAGCTTCTTGATCCAAGGAGAAATCTGACTGCCATTCTGGGGTCAAGAAGGAATTTTTTCCCAGTATGTTGCATATTGGCAAGCATTTCAGACTGGGTTTTTTGTCTTCTTTTGGATCAACAGCAGTAGGTGATGTGGGAGAGGCTGAACCCGATGGACGCATGTCTTTTTTCAGCCTATGTAACTATGTAAGAGGACATTTGAAGGAATTTATGTAAAGCCTCGTTTCTGTTTTCCACTACCACCGTGCCATTAGAAAAGTATTTATGATGCACACATTACATACTATCCAATCTATGTACAGATGAAAATAGGATTATGGTTACAAAAGAAGAGTGGTGCTGGTATGTCAGAACAAGTTAATATTTAACAACTCTCCTTTTTAATCCTACAGTGTTGTGACAGGAATGGCTCAGAAGTTGTCACTTTACTTTAATGAGTAAAATAACACCTCATAAGGGTACTGGGCATGAGAAATGTTTAGCAAATAGAAGCTATACATTTTAGTATGACTGCAGATTTATAGTCAGAAAACTAATCAGATATTTTATATATAAACATAGAAGCGTTATTTCTATTCTAATGTCAAAATCCTATGGAACACAAAGTCGATAACAACGTTACATCATCATTACTCACCAGGTAACTTCTTCTCTATTGGTTTTTTATCTTGTTCAAATGGGCACCTAAACGTTAATGCTGTGTAAATATAAAAAGTCTCAGTATTAACTCAAAAACACAGAATAGGTGAAGAAGAGATCATAATGTTTGTACAAATTCAACTTCTAAGGCTAAGGTCAGACGAAAGCAGTTTTAACGTGCGTTTAGCCGCACGAAATCACGGCTGTGCTAGCAGCAAATGACGTCCAATGCCGGGGAACATACACGAACGTCCGCATGAAAGTTCGTCCGTGCAACGCAAGTGGCAAACGAACGCATTTTTTCGAGAACGTCAAACCGCTACTACTGACGTACAGAGTGCGCTGCGGTCGCACAGCGGCGTGTTTGCGTGATTGGGAGACGTCAGACGCTGCACACGTCCGGCCAACATAACGTCCAGACGCAAAAGGGTTTTATTGATGATCCGTACAAAATCACGGACGAAAATGCGCATCGTATGACCGATATCGCGTATTCCGGGAAAAATTACGTCCATTCGTTCTAACACACTTTTTCACGGACAACGTGAAAAATGCGTTCGTCTGACCCTAGCCTAAGAACCAATTTCCTCCCAATCTAAAACATCTTGTTACTACATGAGTACCTGTCACAAGCATTTTTACATTCAATGCCTTCCACAATATAAGTGCACCGCTTAACTTTTAACAGTGACCTCAATCTTGTGTTTCTATATAATCTCTTTCAATCTTTAGCACAAGCTGTTGTTGCATAGGATTGGGTCCTTGTCCTTACTAAAATATGTTCACAAAGGGTAACTAGATAATATACACAAACTTAAAATTAGTCATTGCAAATTTCTGTAATGCTGGAACCAATCATTACATATACGAATAACTTTGATAAGCATAACCTTGTATCATGTTGGATTAATACTAAAACAAATAAAACAAAACCTAACAGTGATATTCACCATTGTTAAGTTTGTATTTATTCTTCAAGAAAAAAATAACTAAGTCCACTTATCTGTTGAACTTTTCATTTTACACTGGATTTTCTTTTTGTGAATATGTCCTTTAACAAAGGCTGACATAGCCGGTGGTGGTAACCAGAACAGATGCAACTCACTAAATTCTTTCTACACACAAAAGCCTTTCAGCAAAGGCTAGATTGGAGTGACACTTAATGAAAAGCTTCATCATTCAGAATGATTAAAAAGTGAAAAAACAAAAATCAACAAAAAAAACATGCTTTAAAATAAACAAGCCATCTCCTCATCACTCAAATTACATGTCTTATAGTTGGTCCTGATGAGGAAGAACAGCTATTAGAGCAAATTGGTAAGACTGCACATCTGGGTAGCACTTTAATGGAGATTTTTTACCCCTTCACTGTTGAGCAATTTCACCCCTGTGTGCTGAGCTAATTTTTACAGTTTTTGTTCATCATGTTAAAGGCTAGGGTCAGACGAAAGCATTTTTCCCCGCGAACGTGAAAAAGTGCGTCCGAACGCATTGACGTATTTTTTCACGGAATGCGCAAAAACGGTCAGACGACGCGCATTTTCGGGCGTGATTTTGTACGGATCGTGAATAAAACGTCTGGACGTTATGTAGGCCAGACATTAGCAGTGTCTGACATCTCCTAATCACGCAAACACGCCGCTATGCCGCAGCTGCGCACTCAGTACATCAGTACTAGCGGTTCAGCGTTCTCAAAAAAATGCGTTCAAATTCCACTTGCGTTGCACGGCCGGACTTTTGTGCGGCCGTACATCGTATATTGGCAGTCATTGCCCGTCATCTGCTGCTAGTGCGGCCGTAATTATGTGCGCCAGAACGCACGTTAAAAGTGCGCTGTTCTGACCCCAGCCTAAATGTGATTTGAAGTCGCGTTTTATTATACAGCCCAGACATATTATATATCCTTTTTTCGGCAGACTCATAATATATCATTATATGTATTTGTCATGCCCTGCCTAAATATTATAACAAAAAATGCAATAAAATGTGAATTTTCAATCATCTACATACAGCGTGTAAAGGGATTTTTTTTTTCACATTTTAACATCAGAGCCTTTGCGGTAATATATTCTATGGAGTATGCTTGTTAAACAAATTAGAAATGGGAACTCGTTACTTTTTTGAGGGGAAATTATGTGATTTTTAGGTAAACCCCCCCCCTAGAAAAAAATCATTAGTGCAGCATCATTTTTTACATTATAATTGAAATGGGAACAATATTGCCGCATTAAATTTTTTTTTTTTTTAAAAAAGCACACAATTTTTTTTATTTTTTATTATTTTTATAATTTTTTATTACTTTGAACATGGTCATTCTTGGTATCATTGGAAAGGCCATGCTCCAGCCTTTCCAATGATACCAAACATACCACATCTAGCTTCCGCCGAACGGGAGATATGGGGGTTCAAACCCATCATCTTCACCATAGGATTTCCTTAGGAAATCGCCGGGCAGCTAGGAGTTTCCTGGCCAACGTCATGGAGCCAAGCGCGTTGATGTCAGATTACGAGGGGGGGGGACCCGGATCTGCCATCTAAGATGGCGGCCCCCAACAGAACTAGGCCACGATCCGGCACCGGATCGTGGACCGGCATCTCAGGGGTTAATGCCAGGCATCGCTGGAAAGGGGAGAACCTCCCCTTTTCAGCTGTGCCTGGCTTTACCCCCTACCTCCTCCCGATCGGGAGGGAGAGGGATACAAAAGGATCCTCCTTCTTTCAGGCAGTCTTCAGGCTTTGTCAGGTTGCCGCCTGAAAATGATGTCATTGTGTCTGACGCAATGACATCATTACGCCGGGAGGGGTCTCAAAAGCAGTGTCTGAAGTCAGAACGCCGCAGGACCCCGAAGGAGAGAAGTGAGTATCTGATGCAGCTTCCGCTAAGCGGAAGACGTGTGGCGAATGTCCTCAACATACAATGGGAGACTTATAGGACGTTCCCCACACGTTCCCCGTAGTGAAGGGGTCAATTACCCGGACACTAATTGGGATAGTGGGACTAATAATTCAGTGAAGGGAATCCGGTTTCTGAACCTGTTAAATTATACCTTCATAACTGGTAGAAGCGCTAACTAGAAAGGATACCTGTCTGGATCTGGTTATAAACAGACAAACAGGATCTTTTCTCAAATATTCAAGTAAGAGCAGTTGGGAAACCGTGATCATAATATGGTGTTTTTTTAAAATAAACTCAGGGGGCTTGCTAAAACATAATTTTAAAAAGGCCAACTTCATTAAAATAAGAGAAGCTCTCAATGTCATTGACTGGCAGAAATCCTCTGTGGTTTTCCCATGAAAGAGTACATGTAATATCTTTGACACTAGAAAAGTACACGTTCCAATATATTCCACTGGGTAATAAAGATAAAAGAAACAGACTGAAACCAATGTGGCTCAGCAAGAAGGTAATTAAGGAAATGAAAAATAAAAAAGGCATTTAAAGCTTTTAACCCTTTCGCTGCTGAGCCATTTCACGTCTGTGCTGAGCTAATTTTTACTGCTTTTGCTTATGTTTAAACGCGATTTGAAGCCACATTTTATTACATGACCCAGACATATTAGATGGTTTCTTCCGGCAGACTCGGCAGTTTCAGAATATATCATTATTATATGTATACGTCATGCCCTGCCTGTATATTATAACAAAAATTGCAATAAAATTAGAATTTTTAATCATCTACAGCGTGTAAAAGGTTTTTTCTTTTTTCACATTTTATCATTCGAGCCTTTCCAGTTATATTTTCTATGGGGTGCGCTTGTTAAAAAAAAAAGCATGGCGGTCAGGATGAGGTCATTGACGTCGGGAGAGGTTTCAATTCGGCGTCTGACTTCCTGGAAGTCAGAGCTTCGCGGGACCCCAGAGAGAGAGAGGTGAGTAAGGCTCCCGCTTGAGAGTGACGTGTGAGGAACGTCCTCCGCATATAGCAGGAGTCATTGAGGACGTTGCCCACATGTCACCCGCAGTGAACGGGTTAAGGCCCGTGTTAGACAAGTGCAGTTATCACGTCCGTGTTGGCGCACAGTTTAACGTCTGACGTAGCATAGACTCATGAGCAATAGAGACCCACACACTAAGGGCCACATTACAATCCTAGCGTTAAAACGCAGGCGCAAGGGAGGAAAAACTGTGCCTGCAGTTTTCCATCTTGCGTCTGCGTTTTAACGCTAGATTACAATGCAGGTGCAAAAAATGCTGCATGCATTGTTAGCGGGCACTACGGCCCTGCGATGCTCACGGCAACTCTGAGTGCAGTCGCGAGCATACACTCGATGGAGTCCATAGGACTCCATTGAGTTTTCCCCTGACGGTCTCCTAAGAATAGTTATTAGAATTTTACAGACTGAAATCTATATAAATGTGTATATGCACTCACAAAGTTGGACTGCTTCTGCAGTTGGGTTTTCAATGCTAAATTATAGACTTCAGGCAGAATTACAAAGTAGGTGCTAACTTAACCAGTGCGGTTGTAAACTTTCCGCTAACCACAGCCGGACGTTAATCAGCGTTAGGACTTTGTGTTTGGTATCTTGTGCTTTTCAGCGCAAGGTTACTGTACTTTGCGCTCCCTATGCTTAACATGGGGAGCACAAAGTGTTAATCAGCGTTAGGATTACAAACTGGTTACTTCACCCGTTTGTGTTTGGATTGAAATATGCGGTAGACACTGCAGCGAACGTTAATGCTCACGCAGGTGAGCGTTAGCGTTAAGAGTGTAATGTGGCCCTAAGTGCGTCTGCACCGAACTGCAGACGCACAACACACGTGGCAAACGGACACAAGTTAGGCAAGAACGTAAAACCGCTAGAACGGACTCGCAGAGTGCGCGACGTCCGCGTAGCATTCTGTGTGAGTGATGAGATGTCAGACAGACCGCATTTGCGACATCCAGCACCTTGACGCGCAGAATGGCTTTTCATATCACGTATCAATTTTTCATATTAATTTTGTTTCCCATAGCTTCCTTTGTTTCCCTACGTCCATCAAGAAAAACGGATCGTGTGGGGTCTTCAGTATCTTCCGTCAGTACGTCCATCCATTGTGCACGGACGCACAGTGCGCTCAGAATGCGCTCGTCTGACAGCCTAAAACTGATAAATCTGAGGCATCCTATAAAGTATATAAGGCAGCCAATAAAGCATGTAAAAAAGCAATTAAATGGGCTACACCAGAAAATGAAGAGATTGCCAACGAGAGCAAGACCAACCCTGAGGCTGTCTGACGAACGCAGTCAGAGCGCACTCTGCATGCGTTCACAATGGACGGACGTACTGACGGAAAATACTGTAGACCCCACACGTTTTTGTTGATGGACGTAGAAAAAAAAAGGTAATTATGGGAAACAAAATTAATATGAAAAATGATAATTTGAAAAGGATATGAAAAACCATTTTGTGCGTCAAGGTGCTGGACGTCGCAAATACGCTGCGTCTGACAACTCATCACTCACACAGAACGCTACGCGGATGTGGCGCACTCTGCGCTTCTGTGGTAGCGGTTTTACGTTCTTGCCTAACTTGCGTCCATTTGCCACGTGCGTTGTGTGTGCACAGTTCGGTGCGCACATACTTCGTGTGAGGGTCTCTATTTTCTCATGATTCAATGCTACGACGGAAGTTAAGGCTAGGGTCAGACGAGCGCATTGTATGCGGACTGTGCGTCCGTGCACAACGGACGTACTTTCTGATTGACGACAAGGTAGTGGCCATACAGTCTGTTTTTTTTGACTGATGTAGAAGGGAAAATAAATTCATATGAAAAACATTTTGCCGTCAAAATGCTGGATGTCAAAAAGGCAGTCCGTCTGACTTCGTTCCATCACACTCACACAAAGCTATGCGGACGTTGCGGACGCAGAGCACTCTGTGCGTCCATTCTAGCGGATTTACGTTCTTGCCTAACTTGCGTCCATTTGCCGCGTCTGTTGTGCGTCCGCACTTGTGTGTGGTCTCTATTGATCATAATTGTATGCTACCATGGACGTTAAAATGTCCGGCAACACGGACGTGAACACTGCGCTAGTCTGACCCGAGCCTAAACTGTGTTATTAACCCCTTAAGGACCACTGACATACATCGTTCATCCTGGGGAAAGTTCCCGTTAAGGACCAAGGGCGTAATATGTACGTCATGGTCCTTTAACCCCCTCCCTCCCTATACTCACCTCTCTGGCCAGGGTCCCACAAAAGGTCTGGCATGCTTGAAACCTGACCCACATATTTATGGGCCAGGCAGTCACTGACATCATTGCCGTGCATTCCTCAGTGGCTACAGTGAGGAATCTAAAAGGGGCCCTCTCCCTCCCAAATCGCTCCACAAAAAAAAAAAAAAAAAGAAGAGTGCCACCTCTGAAGGCAGAGTCTTAGGTGCCAAATTGCGCCAATCGACGCCGGATCAAGATTTAAACCCGGAAAAGCCTGAAATCTTGGATGTCAGCCAAGCCTCCGGGTTGTCCCCCCCACCCACTGATGTCGTCGCAGTATGTACAATGACGCCAGTCGGCCAGTTAACGCCATAGCTGAGAGGAGCTAGGGGGATATCCCG
This sequence comes from Leptobrachium leishanense, assembly GCA_009667805.1. Taxonomy (NCBI): domain Eukaryota; kingdom Metazoa; phylum Chordata; class Amphibia; order Anura; family Megophryidae; genus Leptobrachium; species Leptobrachium leishanense. Next base: position 244,931,598 of record CM019066.1, read on the forward strand.
ATCCGTGACAGCTAGAGAGTCATGTTTAATATCATTGGAAATACCTGATCATGGCCTTTCCAATGATAGCAAACATGACTAGGTTCTGTGTGAAAGTAGAAAAACAAAAAAAAAATATTTTTTAATTTTGTCTGAGGGGAATAAGAAAATAGGTCTTCAATTGACGTTTAAACATGATGAGCATGAAACAGTCAAAATGAGCTCAGCGGGGGGTGGAGCTGACTATGGACGGGAGTGGACGCACTTCGATGTGCTGTCTTGTGGACTTCTTTTAATCTTTAAGTTTAGACAGTCACTCGTCTGTTTTGGATCCTCTTCCTGTGGATCCCGCACATTGGAGCTGGGGAGGGGGTGTGAGACCGGGCTACAAGCTCTTTTACCAGTGTGGGTGCCTGGTTTGGTCCTCGGACCTCCCGGATGAGGCCTACCTTGGCGGCCATCTTTGCGGCCTACTTGACGGCATCGACCTCCCTGAGCCTACTCCCTGCACACGGCTTACTGCTGGGCGGCGTACTCCTGGGCTGAGCTGCCATACTCTGACGAATCTGCCTCATGCGTCTCACAGATCCAGCCACTCAATGCCGATTCGGTGTCGCTTACGAGGGGGCTCCTGTTTGAGCTGTTGGTGGAGTTCTGAGCATTGTGGCTTCTCGACCGGCTGGAGGGTGCAGCAGTGGGGACCCGGCACTGCTGGTCACTGTTGGGCCTGACTGTGGAACGATAGTGGAACGATCCTGTGGGGCTTCTCTTGAGTGTTAGGGAGATTTCAGCAGCCTAGGGGGATCTGCGTTTGCTCGGGTGGACTTGGCTCTGGAAGTGCTCCTCTCCCCTGGAGGTCTTAACTGTGTCGGTGGTCAGAGCAGGGTCCGATGGCTGCTGTGGACTGGAGGAGCCCTCTGGTCTGTTCTCTTTTGAGGTGCTGAAGCTGTGCAGTGGCTCTTCTCCTGCCGAGATGGTCTCCTGGGATGGCGTGTCGTCTGCCCCATGGTACCTCTCACTGGCTGAGTTGGGGGCTCTGTTTGTCCCCATGTTCATGGATACTGGCTGTCTCCCCCCCCCTTGATTTTGTTCAGTTGCCATAGGAGCTGGCCCCTTTCCGGGATTAGCGAGTTCCTCTGCGACTGACTCCCCCCCCCCCCCATTTTATTTTTCTGAGCTGTCCCATTTTTTTAAAAAAAACTTTTTGCGGACTCAATGTGGACCCCTGCGATCAAATTTTTAGAGAACATTGGGACATCGGGTACTAATCCCCCTTTTTTTCCCAGTGTGGATGAGGGACACTGGGCGGTCCTGGGCGAGCCACTTGAGCGGCCACCATGGCTCTAGCCACCTGTCCCAGCCCTGTGACCTCTTACGTGGCCCTCGGTATTCCTTGAAGCTTCTGGCGTGAGCCAGGAATTGCGCATTCTTTGGGCGTTCCTCCCACCTTTTCCAACCCTCCCAAAAAAAAATTGTGGTCCCCTGAACGCCTCGCCAACCTTTGTTTGCTGACATTTATTTTCCCCTTCCCCCTTAATATTTGATGTGTGTTCTTCTTGTCACACTCTGCATATTTTGATTGTTTTTCTTTATCTGATGACTGTTGGCCCTGTGCGGCCTCTCTGCCTTGCTAATTTTTACTTATTTTTTTATTACTGCTTGTTGATATGCTATGTCTCAAAATAAGATTCTTAAAAGAAAAAAAAATTAGCTCAGCACAAAGAGGTTCAGCAGTGAAGGGGTTAAAAAGCAAAAACTGGGTATTTCTAATCTCAGGGCAAAATTTCTAAACTACATAGCTGGGGTCTTTTTTGGTGGTTGTAGATTTTGGGGATTAAAGTGAAGTGGTTTTTTTTTTCAACATTTCATATTTTCTTTATAGTAAGTTATACGACATGATGGAAATAATGGTATCTTTAGAAAGTCCATTTAATGATGAGAAAAACTGTATATAATATGTGTGGGTTGCATAAACGAGTAAGAGGAAAATTTGACCTAAACACAAACAACACAGAAACGTAAAAACAGCAGTGGGCATTTTCGGACTGACAATCTTAAAACCGCCTGGTCACTAAGGGGTTAACTGAATATTGAGATAAGAAATTTTGAATGATAAATACTGAAGAAAAATATTCAAAGCGAAACCTATAACAGGAGACCTGCAAATCATTGATAAAAACTAATAAAATGTGATTGGTTGACTCAAGAAAAGGTGTTGCAGCAATTAAAGCCCCAGGGCCGAATGGAATTCATCCGCGAGTACTGAGGGAGCTATGTGTTGAAATATGTAAACTTCTGTTTTTAATCTCTCAAGATTCTTTTCTCTTAGGAATCGTACCCGAGGATTGAAGAAAAGCTGATGTGGTCCCTATATTTAAGAAAGGTTCAAAATGTCTGCCTGGGAATTATAGACCTGTGAGCTGCAAGCAAGCTTAACATCTGTGGCTGGGAAAGTATTTGAGGGATTACTAAGGGATACTATTCAGAAAGCAGAAGATATCCCGAAGGGGAGTCTGCGGAAAGAAAACCGTCCCACCGGCATAATGAAGGTGTCAGCTTACAGCGCTCCAGGTCGAGGGGTATCTGCCAGAAACCGCTGGAAACATCATACGTGGAAAATAATTTAGCCCCTGACAACCTCGGAGCTTTGTCTTCCAATGTCAGCAGTACAAAGAGACTTTACAGCGTTGTTCAGGCATTTTAAGTCCACACAAATACGAACTTACCCATTCTTCTTAGCAACAGGCACAATAGGAGCACACCAGTCAGTAGCTTCAGTGACTTCCTCAGTAACGCTCATACTCTTCATTCTCAAAAGTTCAGCTTCAACTCAGGACATAAGTGGGAATGTGGGAAGTGGGAACCCTGCGAGGCGCAGCAATACTGTACGGGATAGCATTGGTTTTTAACTATTTGGACTGGCTCACAATTCAGCAGCCAAAGCTCTCCAAACATGTCCTCTGTGATCTCGACAATGCCCTGGCTGCATTTCGGCTCAATAGGTTGTTAACACAGTGTCCTCTAATCACATACAGTCAGGTTCAGAAATATTGGGACATCGACACAATTCTAACATCTTTGGCTCTATACACCACGACAATGGAGTTGGAATGAAACAAACGCAATGTGCTTTAACTGCAGACTGTCAGCTTTAATTTGAGGGTATGTACATCCAACTCAGGTGAACGGTGAAGGACTTACAGCAGTTTGCAGATGTGCCTCCCACTTGTTAAGGGACCAAAGGTAATGGAACAGAATAATAATCATAAATCAAACTTTCCCTTCTTAATACTTGGTTGCAAATCCTTTGCAGTCAATCACAGCCTGAAGTCTGGAACGCATAGCCATCACCAGACGCTGGGTTTCATCCCTGGTGATGCTCTGCCAGGCCACTACTGCAACGGTCTTCAGTTCCTGCTTGTTCTTGGGGCATTTTCCCTTCAGTTTTGTCTTCAGCAAGTGAAATGCATGCTCAAGGGGATTCCGGTCAGGTGATTGACTTGGCCATTGCATAACATTCCACTTCTGTCCCTTTAAAAACTCTTTGGTTGCTTTTGCAGTATGCTTTGGGTCATTGTCTATCTGCACTGTGAAGCGCTGTTCAATGAGTTCTGCAGCATTTGGTTGAATGTGAGCAGATAATATTGCCCGAAACACTTCAGAATTCATCCTGTTGCTTTTGTCAGCAGTCGTCACATCATCAATAAATACATGAGAACCAGTTCCATTGGCAGCCATACATGCCCACGACATGACACTACCACCACCATGCTTCACTGATTAGGTGGTATGCTTAGGATCATGAGCAGTTCCTTTCCTTCTCCATACTCTTCTCTTCCAATCACTCCAATAATAATTGTTGACGTTGACACACATTCACCTACCTCCTGGAGAGTGTTCTTGATGTGGCCAACTGTTGTGAAGGGTGTTTTCTTCACCAGGGAAAGAATTCTTCGGTCATCCACCACAGTTGTTTTCCGTGGTCTCCCGGGTCTTTTGGTGTTGCTGAGCTCACCGGTGCGTTCCTTCTTTTTGAGAATGTTCCAAACAGTTGTTTTGGCCACGCCTAATGTTCTTGCTATCTCTCTGATGGGTTTGTTTTGTTTCATCAGCCTAATGATGGCTTGCTTCACTGATAGTGACAGCTCTTTGGATCTTATCTTGAGGGTTGACAGCAACAGATTCCAAATGCAAATAGCACACTTGAAATGAACTCTGGGCCTTTTATCTGCACATTGTAATTGGGGTAATGAGGGAATATCACACACCTGGCCATGGAACAGCTGAGAAGCCAATTGTCCCATTACTTTTGGTTCCTTAACAAGTGAGAGGCACATCTGCAAACTGCTGTAAATCCTACACCGTTCACCTGAGTTGGATGTACATACCCTAACATTAAAGCTGACAGTCTCCAGTTAAAGCACATTCGGTTTGTTTCATTCCAACTCCATTGTGGTGGTTTATAGAGCCAAAGATGTTAGAATTGTGTCGATGTTCCAATATTTCTGGACCTGACTGTACACCCCCTAGTAAATTTTTCCTTGGTTAGCTAGAAAGAAATACCTTCGGAACCCAGAACCAGGACGGCACGATCGGAGATGACTGCGGGAGGACATTGAGGGAACGCAGGGACAGGTATGTACCAGCCCGAGTGTGACTCGGGGTTACAGTTTTCGTCACTGAAATTTAACCCGTAGCCACACTCGGGAATACTGCCAGGGAAGCTAATGAAAAGTGCTGTTTCTGCAATATCCACTGTTGTCCATTTTATTACTACTTTAGTGTTAATGTTTACCATGTTACAATAAATATTTTGTGTTTTGGTCCACCAAAACTTCAAACTGAACATTTCCTTATTTGCTCCGTGAAGGCAGTCATCTTTCCCGCGTAACGCTCAGCTACTCTGCAGCACCCCTCAACTTAGCTGCAAGTGATGTTAGTGCTGAGCGCTGAACTGCAGCACAGCGTTCAGTGCCAAGTTGCTAACTTAGCACTTGCAGCGGCAGTGGAACTGCCTGTGCAAACTGTAACAATTTTAACAAAGCCATCTAGCTTATATAGGAGGACCAACTATAAGAAATGTGACCTTTGAATGATGAGATGGTATTAATAGCTTATTTTAAAGCACTATTGCATTTTTTTTTCTTCGATTTGTGATTTTTTGTTTTCCTTCACTCTTATGTTTCTATTTTAATCATACTTAAACGTTTTATATAAGTGTCACTTCAATCTACCCTTTGCGTAAAAGTGTGTGATAGTTCAACACTGGAGTCATCCCACTCTTTTGTTTCCTTTTGGGGTGGCTAATATCGATGCTGAAGTTTGCTGACTAATAACCCTCATCATCCTATTTTGGGTTATTTTTTGGTTTCCACTAAATGTTCTTGTTTAGAAACAAAGCAGATAGCTGCGTCATGTTTTAGACTCAAGAACACAATCTCCAAGAAGTTATTACACACTGTCATTAAGATCCAATCCTCCTATATGATGCTACCCTCCGCTATCTCAGAATAACAATGTAAAATTTTATATAAACTACTTGTTAACTTATTTGAAACCTGGCGTGAGTAATTATTTTTTTGTTCAACAAAAAAGTTTTTGGTAGTTAATGTGTTAGCTGAAACATCCTGACACTGGCAAGTTTGTCTATCTATAAGGCCCCATTCACACTGTGCGATTTTAAAATCGCGCGACTTTCCGCGCGATTTTCATATTCGCGACATGGTGCGATAATGTGGCGCGACATCACTGTTTTGTGCGATTTTTGCAAAGCACCACCAATACAAATCGCAAAATCGCAGGTAGCAAATCGCAAAAAAATGTACCTGCGACATGCTTCTTCTGCGACATGCGACATCACGTGGCAAGATGTGAACAGCTCCATTGAAATGCATTGGAGAAGCTACACAGCGCGACGTCGCGCGGATTTTGCTGCGACGTCGCGGCAAAGTCCGCGCAATAAATCGCACAGTGTGAACAGGGCTTAAAGGTATGAGGTTTTCACCTTACATAAAGAAATATGGATTTAAAAGAAGTTATTTGGGAAAATACAATGACACACATATCTAGATCAAAAGAGTTTCACTTTACTTAGCAATTGATTCTTCAGTGCAAATGGCTGTTCTTGTTTCAGTTCCCCATCATCTGGAACCCCGTATTCTAAAGAAAGTAATAAAATGAATGATGAATAAAAAGAAATACTTAGGGCTGGATTTACATCTATGGTGCCTGTGGACACAGAAAATTGAGCCCCCCCCCCCAAAAGAAAACAGGCGCCAAAATCTGGTGGATATACCTTCTCATTTGGGGGGGGATTATACATTAAAAAAACCTGAAAAGCCATTTCCCCACACCAACAGAAGGGTTAGAATCTGTTTTAGGCTTATCCCAAGCCCTATCAGTTTGCTCAACTAAGGCAACAAATACAAATAGTAATTAACCAAAACTAAATTTTAAACTTCGCTATGGAAACCAACACTCCATTTTGGCGCTACTTTTTACCACTTGATTTTTTTCTGTTGCTTTCTATGCAGCAGGTTTATCCCATAGGTTATCAAAACCTTAAACTTCATACAAAACCTCCACACTTGCTGGCATAAATGCGACTTGAGTTAGTGCAGCATCACTGTTCACTCTATAATTGAAAAGTGAACAACAATGCTGCATTAGAGAGAAAAAAAAAAACTTATTTTAGTTGTCATTTTATTTTTACATGAAACCTGGTCAGGTTTGATCTGGAAAGGCCATACCCTGGCCTTTCCAATGATATCTCCTATGACCCTCTAGCATGTAGGGTTCCACAGCTTGTATACATTGCACAATTTGTGCATCACTTGTAACTTTAGATAATCTTGAGGATACAGGTTGCAAGAGCAAATTACAAAACCAGTAAAATTTCATTGCTGAGATCGCGCTCAAAACCGCAAACTCTAGCTTGCCCACTGTTGTAAGGCCGGGTGCACACGAGCGCACTCAGAGTGGAAGGAACGTCCGCGAGAGTGGAAGGAACGTCCGCGAGAGTGGAAGGAACGTCCGCGAGAGTGGAAGGAACGTCCGCGAGAGTGGAAGGAACGTCCGCGAGAGTGGAAGGAACGTCCGCGAGAGTGGAAGGAACGTCAGCGAAAGTGGAAGGAACGTCTGCGAGAGTGGACGTTCCTTCCACTCTACGCCTGCCTGCCTGCCCCCCTCAGCGCTCCTAATAGGGGATCGCGCTTTGCAGCCCATCGACGCGCATCCTAGCGCATCGATGGGGATGCTTTCTAGGCGGAAGTTTGCTGCACGCGCACTTCGTGCACGCGCATAAGCGTGTGACCGGCCCCGTCGTAGCATCACATGGCTGCGATGGGCGCCGGTAAGTGCATGCGCACGGGCGCACTAGGTGCGCTCGTGTGCACCCGGCCTAAAGTATTAAACAGATTGTACTCTTTATGACACCATTATGTGGTGAAACTCATTAAGGAGTCTAGTAGACATTTAAATTATTCTAGAACATCCCAGATCATCAATAGACGCTCTGATGGAAGGGATATATCATTTTGGTATTTTCTCCAACTATAAACTAAATATAAATAAATCTTTAATTTTAGCTATAAATGTAACAATATGTTACATCCTCAGCCCCTGCTGTGCTGCCCGGGGGGTCTGGGCATAGTTCGGTGCCACTGGCTGGTCGAGTGCCAGCACCTTGTAATGGCCGAGCGGCGTCTGAGGGGGAGGGGCCTGGTGTGGCCACGAGGAGCCGCTGGGTTTAAAGAAGGCGCGAGGAGTTGCCTCGTCGCCCTGACGTGGAGTTCTGTTCCCGCATCGCTTACCATTGTTTTCATGGTGATTCAAATTGCCGACCCGTTTACGTCTACGATCCCTGCTCCTGCTTGTTTTGACCATTCTTATGCTACGTACTATAGCGGTTGCTAGTACTGTGCGTCATGGGTTTAACCCTATGCAGGCTGCTTGGGGTTTTACTCAATTTATGGGGATATTCCCATCTTGCTCTGGTGTACTATCTACAGCCTTATCGGGGTTCTATTCCAGGCCCAAGGTTCATGCTTTAAGATCATGTATTTCGGTACAATCCGCAATAGCGAGATACTGTTTATTTTATGCATATGATTGTCATGCTCAGCTTGCCAAGTGTACCCGGGTTTGTACCAGCTTTAAACCTTTATGTGTGTCAATAGACCCTGGTGATTACAAGGTACAACATACCTGTTTGAGCTTATCAGAAAATGCTAAGTCTGTCAGGTCGGTGACAGCCCTGCAGTCTGCACAATACGTTGACTGTCAAACAAACTACCTCGGTACACCCACTCAAGTATTGAAGCCATCTGTATTGTTTTGTGCTCTAAGTTGTCCGTTGGTCTCGAAATCTTGGAACTTAGTAGCAGATCAGTTGTCCTGTTATACTCCAAAGCCAAGGAGTATAAGTCTGAAAATACTGTGTGTTTTGCAATCATCAAGCAGATATCTCTGTCCAACAAGATCTCAACCTTGCTACTCTTGTGTGAGCGCCACAGCGCCCGTTACACAATAGCTGAGTAAAAACTATATAAAAGGGAAGATATGACTTTACTTCGACAACAAATTCTATAAATATTTAGACAGCAGACCCTATGAAAATCATAGAATCCAACTTTCTTTCTTTATTGAAAGAAAAGTTAAGTTTTATTGGTCTTGTAACTTGCTCTTGCAACTGGTAGCCTCGATATTATCTATGGCTTAAATGGGGTTACCCCACTATTGGGATAAAAGGTGTTTTAGTCTTTTTGGGTCCTTTGCATCAAGATATACTTTTTGAATCTATGCTAACACACAGCTTGATTTATTTATCGCTTGGAACTTGCATACTACAGATGTTCCGCAGAACGATGGATTGGTTCTACACATGCACTCACAAAAGCATTCCAACGGCTCCCGTCTCTCAGAACGCTCGCTGCTGTGAGCATTCAGAGGCAGCAAGATGTCAGCACGCAGGGCATAATCTCACCAACGGTGAACAATTTGGTGACCGGCATATTCAAATCCCGGCTGTCAGGTGACACTTGTGTGGGCGGAGGAAACTCCTCTGTTTCACACAGCAATATCTGGCAAATGGGGCTGGAGGAGGGTGGGTCACTCCACACAAAAACTTTAAAAACCTGATGTGGCCAGGATGTGTAAAATGTCCTTTTAAAACATTAATCCAGGCTAAAGTGGTCTCTTTTTAAATCAATACTGTAGTTGGTGTATTTCAGAAAATACCTTAGAAAACAAATCAAACCAACTATATAATTTATAATCCATATATGACCATAAAAAGATGATGGGAGGAGTCAAGTCAATAGCTTGCATGTTGATAATGTATTATTTTTTCAAATAAAAAAAATGGAGCAAAAGCCAAATTGCAAAAGTCCAGTCCTGCAATACTCTAAATTAGAAAAGCAAAATAGGGAATAAGTGATGCCCACATTAAGCCAAAGCACATCATTGACATCAAAAACACCACATCGAAGATCAGAGCGATCTCAGTGCTTACATCTGTACTCACCTGAGGTCCAGTGTGAAAGGGCCCCATTCAATCTGCCATGTACCAGCATTTTCCCTGGTTTCTACTAACGCTCCTCTTAACTCTCACCTATCCCTAACTGAATGATCCTGCTTGTGAAACCTAGGGACAGGGATCTCATCAATCCTCTGCTCCGAAGATGTTCCTGACCTACGACTCCAAAAATTCCTTAAATGAAGCAAATGGCCGAAGAATCATGCATTGTAGTTCAGCAGTATCAGGAAAGGAGGGGGGGGGGTGTCAGCAGAGTTTGAGAACCCTGACATACTAGATACATTGACACCAGATAAGCACAGTCTGATTGGTCAGATGGGGTGGGGAGGACTATAAGAGGCCTCTCCTGTATTCTACAGTAGCTAAATCTACTCACAGAGGCTCTACGTTTCCAATCTAGTACTCTGCAGAAAAAGAAAAATGACTTAACAGGTGGAGGTCGGGAACTCCTCCCACACACATTTTTTCAACAAATATGCAGATTAGCAGTTATGTAAGCATAATGTGTAGACAGACTTTGCCATTTCAATGGTGTTAAAGAACCTAAGTACAGTGAGGATGTTCTTAAAGCTGTGTTGGTTATAAAAGTATAAAGCTGCACATGAAATATATAAAATATCAAAATTGTCTGACTATCCAAAATTTTTCACAGTATTTCACACAATCCGCCTGCTTACTTTCTATAAGATAGTTGTATGTAGGATGCTCTGTACAAAAGTATTTGCTTGGATTGCTTAGCTCAGGATTTTGATTCCCTCCAGCCTTTATCCAATCATTCCCAAACATTTTTCTGTAGTCAAGCTCAGCACCCTTTCTCTCCTGTTGAAGGATCTGTCAACAGAACCATAAATGTATTTCCATTATATACAAATAAAGGTGTAATTGCACAGGTCAAAGAAAGCATCAAAGAGGTTTTCAGAAGATTAAAAAAAACAAACCCAAAAACCTATGATGAGATCCAAATAAGTTGAAACTATCCTCAGGGAATGGGTGTGCGCAGGGGGTGTGCTCAAGCACACCCTAATGTTGGCTGAGGAAGTCCTCTTTCACTTCTTACAGTGGCATTGCAGATGTCCCCTTATCTGGTCCATGATGAATAACATTAAAAAACTGACTCTGATTACAGGCTTGTTCTTTCAAATGAAAATTGCATACTTTGTGCTAAATCTTCTAAATATAAGTTTTCAACTAATAAATGTTTCATGTGTGCACACTCTAATGTAAAGGGCTGTGTATGCCAGTGCCCCAGGGGTTGTGATATCTGTTGTGTAGTGGAGACTTCCTTCCCATTTTAGCTCTGCCCAGCCTTTTTGGGTGATTGTAATGGCGCCATCAAAGCTAAAACCTTAGACCTGAAAAGGGACGCACCATAGGGTAACAGTCAGTAATCTCATTCAGCAGGCATAAAATGTAAATATGATATGTTTTCATATTTACCTGCTTTTCTTTCTTGGCGTTTCCCATGCCCACCTGAGGAGGCACCTTAACCCTTTCGCTGCTGAGGCTTTTCACACCTCTGTGCTGAGGTCATTTTTACCGGTTTTGCTCATCATGTTTAAACGTGTTTTGAAGGCTTATTTTAGTATATGACCCAGACATATTATATATCGTTCTTTCCGTCAGACTCGGTAGATTCATAATATGTCATTATTATATGTATACGTTATGTCATGTCTGTATATTATAACAAAAAATGCAATAAAATATGTAATTTCAATAATTTACAACGTGTAAAGTGTTGTTTTTTTCACATTTTAACATGCGAGCAATTGCGGTTATATTTTGTATGGGGTGCGCTTGTTAAAAAAATTATAGATGGGGTCTCGTTACATTTTTTTTTGGGGAAAATTACACGATTTTTAACAAACGCACCGCATACAAAAGTCGTTAGTGCAGCATCATTGTTCACATTATAATTGAAATGGGAACAATATTGCTGCATTAACGAACCAAAAAAAAGAAAAAAAAAATGTTTATTTTTTTAAAATATATTTTTATTTTTAATTTTTATTTTTTTTAAAAAACTTTTTTCACAGTAGTGTTTGGTATCGTTGGAACGGCCATGCTCTGGCCGATCCAACCATACCAAACTTTAACCCCTAGCTGCCACGGATCGGGAGATAGGGAGTTCATTGGAACTCCCTATCTCCACCGTTGGTGGCAGTTAGGGGTTAACTCTAGGACTGGCGTCATCGTGCTATGCACGATGACGCCAGTCCTCAGGGGGAGTTCCCGGAGGCTTGGCCGACATCCAAGATGTCGGCCAGCTCCAGGAAAGGATCACGAACCGGCGCTTTTCAGCGCCGATTCGCGATCCAGCTCCCCAGGGGTTAATGCCAGGCACCATTTGGAAGGGCAGGCTGTGCCCTTCCAAATGGTGCCTGGGTTAACCCCCGCAACGCCGCCGATCGGGAGGGAGAGAGGTCCGAAGGAAAGAAATCCATACACACAGGAAAAAAAAGAGCAGAGAGGGCCAACAAAGAAAAGCACAGAGACACAGCAAGAAATGATGAAGAGAGAAAGACCGCAAGATAAAGCAGAGGGCCTCCAAGAAAAGGTGCAGTGAGAGAGAGTGCACACGAGAGACAGCACAAGAAAGTGTAAGAGGGAGTGACTGTATGAGGGAGTTTGAGTGAGATAGGGAGTATGTAAACTATGAAAGAGCATGTCAGTGTGTGTGTAAGAGCGTGAGTGAGTGTGTTTTGCTTTCACAGTTGCAGAGACCTAATATTCAGTTCCTCGGTTTTCCCAGTCTGAGGTCCTTAGCTGCACAGCTTGTATTAGTGCATACAGTCATGGGTATTTATAAAGCGATACCAAGTTCCGTAGCGCTGTACAATGGGATAGGCAGAATAACAAATGTCCGTACAAGTTAAAGACACAGAACAGTAGGAGAGAGGATCCTGCCTAAGAGTTTACAATCTAAAAGGAGAGGGGTGACACACTAGGTGAGCTTAATAGCGGAGTATGTGAAGTAGTGGGGTGCATGGGGGCTGTGAGCAAGATGGAGCAAGAAATGTAGTTCATGTGAAGCTTTGATGGGTGGAATAGTGGATGGAGTAGCGGGTGGGAAGGCGGGGAATATTCAGGATGTAGGAGGTGAGGGGCGTTGCCAGAGAAGATGAAATTTAGAAATTTTAAACAGAGTTTAAAGCAAGAAAATAAACATTTTTGCCACATTTTTAAAACTTTCATTGATTTATTATAGTTTGTCATAGGTATAAAATGTTTAAATGGCAATTTAAAAAAAATATTTCTAGACATGCATATCCCTTTAACATCCCAGTTCTGGCTGCCCTTTTTGGGTGAGAGACTGATTTGCATGTGGTATAATCACCTCTGTAATGACAACGTCAGGCAAACCTCCCTATGAGACCCGAGTCTCAGTATACAGGAAGAATATAAACATACTCGCATATATGGCAGTACACATGGCACAAGTGATGCCAAAATAACCAAATATGAACATTTCTCAACTCTATTATTTTCACACCAAAAAAATTGCAATTCTCCACCAATTCATCGGTTTGTGAATAATCCCTCAATGCTTTTCACCCATAAAACATCTACAAAATGAGTGAAACAATAATGTCTGTTATCCAATCCATAGTAATTTTATTGGTGTAACCTAGTTTAGAGAGTTTAATATCTTTCACTCTAGACAAACTCCTACAAGTGAGCACAATCACATATAATGAAAACTTTCTCAGCAAAGAATCCATAGACAACTAGGATCTCCTAATTAGGTTTTATACAATCTTAGAAAGTAGACGGGGCGCGTCCTGACGCCAAGCGCAATGGCCGCATAAACGAGGAGCTCCGCCGTTAGGAAAGGCTCCGTCCCTACAGCACACCATCTGCACAAGATGGTCAAACCCCGCAAGCCCCCTCTCACCCCCGGACCATCGGAGGCCAACGTCCTGGCCACAATGAAAGACACTGCAGACCCGGCAGCTGCACCCAAAATGGCGGCCGCACGTGGCCCATCAACCTCCAGCTCTCCGACGCGGTCTGACCCGGGCCTTACAGGTGAGCTCTGGGACCCTCCACCGGACCTTCGGATGCTCCTCCGCTCCCTCCCTACCAGGGAAGACCTGGCGACCTCACTGCTGTCCGAAATTAGGGGCCTTCGTGAGGACCTCGGCAGCCTTCAGGAAAGGATCTCCCAGGTGGAGGTACTCCAAGCTCGCCAGCAAAAAATCACCACGACCCACAATACGGCATTGGCTGCACAGCATGATGCCCTTCAAGCCCTGGCCAGACATGTAGAAGACCTCGAGAATAGAGGCCGCCGAAAACAACATCAGGGTGCGGGGACTCCTCGAAAACGAAAGTTTGCCTTCTGAACTGCGCTGCACACTCGACTATTTAACGAACTGTTGGGACGGGACCCCACTCAGGACATAGAGTTTGAACGATGCCACAGGGCGCTGCGCCCTCGAGGCCCGCCCGATGCGCCACCCAGGGATGCGATATGCTGCCTACTTCGTCATATTGGTTAAAGAGGACATCATGGCGGCTGCCTGCAACACGCGCTCCATTGTCTTCGAAGATGCCAGTATTTCACTGTTCCAAGACCTATCCCCCGCAACACTACAGTCGCGACGCCTCCTGAGACCACTTACGTCGGCACTTCAGACGCAAAATCTTTTGTATAAGTGGCTGTTCCCATTTGGGCTCCAGGTCCGCACCCAAAACGGACCCTTAACGCTCTGCACTGGCTCGGACCTCCCTGCCTTCCTGGAGGCTCTTTCCCTCCCACCGGACGTCCTCCCATCCTGGCCGGACCTCACCGAGATGTACTCTACACCACCTGGAGCGCCCGCACGACCACAACGACCACATCGCCGCCGACGCTCCACGTCTCTGCCGCCACAACAGGCCTCACATCGGCCACGAGAGACCTAAACCAGCCGCCGTGATTTCAGCTCTACCTGGGTCAGTCCTCGCGTACCTCCGAAACCGCCTACCATCATGGCGATCTGTGACTCTGACAAGGCAGACCAGACCCTCCCCACGCTGCTCCACTTGGGCCGGGATCCCCGTCTTGACAGCTCCTGCTTTCCTGCGCTGTCCGCGCTTCACCAAATCATGTCGCCCAGATGAGTATCCTTTGCATTTTTTATTTGGGGTACTCCGCCCGCTGATACCTGTACTGAACGCTGATATTGGAGCATGGCCAGGCGTTCCCATGGTCTGACTATTTGCGCCTGCCGCTAGACTGCGGACTCTAAAGTTGGCGAATCCCAACACCATTGGGCTACCACTTTTGGACGGAGCCGGCCCATTGGCTGTGACCCCGTATTCACTGTTACTTACGTTTATCACTTACGTTTATTATTAACTGCATACATTGTTTACGTTTTTTCTAGTATTTAGGTGCGCCTGCGCTCGGCGCACATTACCACCCCCTTTCGAGATTGTGCCTTTGTTCGGGCAATAGCCCAATTTTCTTAATTTTAGTGTGACTATCCCCTCACCGCTCAATCGGTGAGCACAGGTTACACTTGGCACGTGCTCATTACTCCCTATACCCTCCCCTACCTACGTACCCCCCGATACCCTTCCCCCCCACCAGCTTTGGGTTGCTTTCCCTCCTGAGCTTTCAGGCCTTTTTAACCTGTACCCATGGCCGCCCTTCCTCGCCCGCTTAAGGTACTTACAATCAATGCCAAAGGTCTAAATATCCCAGAAAAAAGGCACTCAGCCCTACAAGAATTTCGCTTGTTACATGCGGATGTGGTCCTTATTCAAGAAACACATTTCCTACACAACGGGGCCCCGAGCCTTCGTAGCCAGAAATACCCCCTGGGCTACTTCAGCAATTCTACAGCTGGCAAGGTCTGCGGCACGGCTATCCTTATCTCCCGGGACGCCCCTCTCACCGATACAAAACTTGACCCGGACGGGCGCTACAACTTTGTTAAGGGAATGTTAGGTGGCCACTCATATACATTTGCCTCCATCTATTTACCGAATCAGAAACAACATCTAATGCTACGCTCCATACTGACGACTCTAGCTGACTTTCAGGAAGGGGTGCTGGTGGTGGGAGGGGACTTCAACCTCCCCTTCGATGTACGCCTGGACACGTCGAGAGGGGTGTCCAGTGTCCCTCACACAGTGCTTCGACATGCACGATCCACATTACACATGCAACGCCTTGTTGACTGTTGGCGCTCCCTATACCCCACCTCCCGAGACTACACGCATTACAGTCCCCCACACCGCTCCTACTCTAGGATTGACTGCGTCTTCCTCTCCTTTGGACACCTTCACCTTCTAGACTCAGCAACTATAGGTCCCATGACGTGGTCTGACCACAACCCGGTAATAGTTACCATTCACTCCCCTTGGTCAGACCCAAGGAAAAGCTCTGGCGCCTTAATGAGACTCTTTTGACTGACCCGTTGATCAGGGATGGCCTCCTCCAAACCATGCGCCACTATTTTGCGGATAATGCCCCCCTGACTCCTCCCCCCAGATTATCTGGGAAGCTCATAAGGCAGTGGTGCGTGGCTACCTTATCCAGCAGGGCTCGATAAAGAAAAGAACTGGCACTTCTACGCTTGCCGACCTTCTACAACGCATTCACAAACTGGAACAGACACATAAAATACACTCTGATGACGCCAGCTACGCCTCACTTCTGGAACTCCGGACAGAACTTCAGTCACTACTTAACGTTAGGGCTCAGAAAGCGTTTCTATCTACCCACAAACTCTTCCATGAACACGGTAACAAATGCGGAAAGTTGCTGGCTCGCTCACTTCGGTCTCAGACACAAGCTGTACATACCCAAGCTCCGCACACCACAGGGATCCCACGTCACACTACCCCAGGACATGCTCGCCCTACTTCAGGACCACTTCCACCATCTACACAACATCCCTCAGGATGATGGCGGTGCTTCCCCCGCCCTAATGCAACGATTCCTAAGCGAACACGTCCACCAAATTAACGCCCCCTCAGCGTACTGCTTTGGAAGCACCTTTTACTATAGAAGAACTGTCCCTAGCTGTCAAGTCCACACCGACTGGTAAAACCCCTGGCCCGGACGACCTTTCGCTCCGGTACTATAAAACGTTCCTCCCTACCCTTGCGCCGGCGTGGCTTGCCGCCTTTAATACGCTTGTTCAACGACAACACACCCTCCCACCAAAAACGTTAACAGCCACCATCACCTTAATCCCGAAACCAGGGAAAGACCCAGATATTTGTGCAAACTATCGTCCCATATCCCTACTCAACCAAGACATAAAATGTTTTGCCAAAACCATTGCCATGCGAGTTGCCCGCTATGTACCTGGGCTGATAAACCCAGGACAGGCTTCGTACCGGGCAGGGAAGCCAGGGACAATACTGTAAAAGCAATCAATCTCATGCACACCTCCTCGCTCCCGCGCTCTGGTCCTACCCTTCTGCTCTCTACGGATGTGGAGAAGGCGTTCGATCGAGTGCAGTGGCCTTTCCTGTTCCAATCGTTAAGCTGCATGGGCTTTGGCCCCAACCTCATGGCATAGATCAGTGCACTCTACTCGTGCCCCTTGGCCAGAATTAACCTGAATGGCATCCTTTCCCCACCATTTCCTATCCGCAATGGCACACGACAGGGCTGTCCCCTCTCCCCGCTGCTATTTGCACTCTCCCTGGAACCCCTCTTACAGACGGTCAGGAGCAATCCCTCGATCCACGGCGTAACAGTAGGAACGCAGCAACATAAGGTCGTTGCTTATGCAGATGACCTACTGTTTTTCATTCGCCAACCTTTAATCACCCACCCATCTCTCACGGTGCTCCTACGGGAATACAGCTCGTACAGTAACTATAAGATTAATATGGCAAAGTCTGAGATCCTGGGGTTGGGTATCGCATCATCACTACGAGCGCAGCTGCAGTCTGCATTCCCGTTCCGTTGGTGTCCCTCCGCTATTAAATAGTTAGGCGTCCACCTGACCTCTGACCTGCTGGCTCTGTACTCGATGAACTTTCTCCCCCTACTCCAATCTATCTCCTCAGACCTCGCAACTTGGGCCTTCCCTCATGTCACCTGGTTTGGTCGCATCAATGTCCTGAAAATGAATGTCCTACCTCGCATACTGTACCTCTTTCAGACCCTGCCAATCGCCATCCCCAATTTATTTTTTTAGCTCCCTCCAATCGACCTTCACATCTTATGTCTGGAACGGCCGCCGACCTAGACTTAATTTCCACCTCCTAACTGCCTCCAAAACTGCCGGGGGCCTGGCCCTTCCCAAAATTAGGAAATACTACCAAGCCGCTCATCTACTCCGCATTTTAGAATGGACAAACAACCCCGCTCAGAAGCTCTGGATACCCCTGGAGGAGACACTCGCAGAGGGCGACCTAGCCTCCTTCCCGTGGCTGTCAGGCACCACCGCAAACCATATACCCCCTCCCCACCCCACGATCACTGCCACCCTAAAAGTGTGGAAGACCCTACAGCGCTCCACGAAGATTGCCCCCTGGCCCTCTCCCCGTCGATCACCTACCCACATTCTCCCGACGCATTTTACCTACACAAGACCGGCCACTACCGGTGCGAGCCGCTTTATATGTTGATGGTGACACGTTTAAATCGCCAACCGATGTACCGCTGCCTCACCCGCACTCCTTCCTCACCCAATTTCATCTTCACCGCCTGACCACATTCTTACGCACCCTAGCCCGAACAGCTGACTTCGCTCGACCCCTCACGCAATTTGAACTGCTGATACAAAGCCCTCGCACACTGTCCCATGGTATCTCTCTTCTCTACAGCATGCTCCAAAGGCTGACGAGCCACACACCTCTTTACAGGGCCAAATGGAAAGCTGATCTCCAGCAGTCCTTTATGGACGAGGAGTGGGAAAAGATTACCACACTCACCACTACATGTTCAATGGCCAGCAGGACGCAGGAAACAGCTTTTAAGCTCTTGTCGAGGTGGTATAAACTCCCCGCGCTGATTGCTACATATGACACGCGTACTGACGGTACCTGCTGGAAGTGTCAAGCCCCTCACGCAGATCTACTTCATATGTGGTGGTCTTGCCCACGCCTCCAAACATTTTGGCATACGGTCCACGATACCATTGGCAAGATCTCCACAATGCCACCTGATTTCTCCCCAGCCCCGATGCTCCTACACCACACCATCTTGTCACCTGCAGATTACAAAAACTCACTGGACATCAGACTTCTCAATGCGGCTAAGGCCGTTCTCCCCAGACATTGGAAGTCACCCACGGCCCCCACTATTAAGGAATGGGTACAGGAGATACATAACCTACGTGATGTCGAGGATCTCCTCCATAGAGCGGCTGGCACCTCCGATAAACACCTTCGCCGTTGGTTTTATTGGCCAACTGCTTGCCCTTTATCGCGAAACCCTTCCCCTACCTAAGATTGCTTGATATTGACACTAACACATAATCATAACTCCCTGGGTCACTCTGATTACCCCCTTTTCATGTGGTTTGCTTCCTACTAGACCGTGATATTGGACCTTGGCACCTGCTGACTCGCATCACTCCCCTACAGGTTCCCCAAAAAAATGAGAATGATTGAAGATTGTTGTACTTCTAGTGACGAGAAGATTCACCTGGCACTTAAAATTCTGGATTGCTCTTTTTGATACAATCAAGCTACTATGCACATGGTATAGGTTCCTTGGTATTTCAGCACAAATTAGCTAAACGTTCTTGAGACCTCAGCAGGGACCCACTGAATATCAAGCAACAATGTTCTTCCAAGCGGCTATATCCTGATCGCATAAATTTTGTTTACTTTAAAAACTATACAGAAAGGATTGCGTTGTTATTAATTTTATCAATCTTAAAGGACATCCAAAGGAGACAATCCTTAGGCTTCTTTTATGGAAGGTTAGATGTACACTTCGTACGGCTAGGAATTCCCTTTCAAAGTTTTGTTGTCAAGCACTTTCGTTGAAATGTCAGAGTGCGAGTGAGTGACAGCTGTGAGTGGAATAACCATCCTGCAGCACAACCCTCCACATGCCGAGTCAACACGCAGACACCACCGAGGGCCAATCGCACAGAGCTGCATGATGACCCTCAGTAGATAGTGAGAGTACTGAAATTGTGTATATAGTGGCTAGTGATATCTCATCAAGGGATAAGATATTGCATGTATCTTTTTATGACCAACACAATATCCCCCCCTGTGATGGGATATTGAAGGGAAAGTGAACCTTCCGAGTCCACATGCACTTTAGAGAGTTACACTATGTTCTATTATTTTAGACCTTTTAAAATTTCTACAATACTGGAAGCATCTGGTGTTATTTTGGCACCTCCCCCCTGTTATGTTGCACATTTTCAGCTTCAATTGACAATCTGATTAAATTGCAAAAAAATTAAAAAGTACCTCAGTCCTGTTTAACAGTTTTAAATTTCTTATCTTTGCAATGACGAGTTGACGGACAGTTTCAGGAGTCTTGTTGCTGTCTATCAATGGGTTATTTTGACAATTCAAGGAATGTAACATTTTCAGCTTGCTCAGTTCATTTATTGTAGACTACTTGACAGAAAAAGAAAATATTAATATGGGATCCAATTATAGAATCAAAATGTATAGAAGGATAGCATTCCTTCAGGTAAATGAAGATATACACAAAGATTGGAGATGGATACATATTGACTTTACAATGACTGGTATACTACAGTTAAAATAAAACAAAATTAGTGTAGTATGCAAACAAAGGCTACACATGTGTGTAGACTAGGCCATCATGTCTGATTTAAAGAGACATTCTAGCCACCATGACCACTTAAGCCAAATTAAATTAAGTTGTCCTCCCCCACGCTTTCTCTGACTGCTGGAATGCTGGAACAACCCTTAATGTTAGGTCAACGGCAACTACAGGTGGAGTCCAAAAACTGCACCATTATGTTATTCCTATAGCTAGATGACACAGAGCCATAAAGAGCACTGTAGAAAACGTGGTACAGGAAGGTACAAAAGCAGCAAACCTGTTGAATGAAGTAAGCAGGGATTAATATATTAACCTAATTTTTTGGCAAGAATGTTTCTTCAAATTCTATTAAAGTTTTATGCATACATAAACATGCTATTAACTGAATATTAAATATAGAAAGACACACACACACTTTTTGACATATATATATATATATATATACACACACACACACATATATATATATATACAATAAACTCACCAGAGATAGGTTGTTACCGTCAATTGACAAGCTGTTTAATGATGAAAACATTGCACTGGTCTCTCCTAATTGGAATAAATATACATGAAGTTCTATAAATTATTAAACATAAAAATGTTGCAAATAAAAGAAGAAAAACTTACCAAACTGAACATCTGGCAATGTAATCAAAGATATTCTGTTGCTGGAAACAATCAGTTGCTTCAACCTACAATACAAAATACATTTGTTATCTGGAAAAATAAATAACATAAATGTGACATTTAGCAAATACAAAAGAAAGATGAAGTCATTGTAATCGGCAAACTTTAAAGGGCCACTTCCGCAAAAAAATGAAATATTCTTATTTTACATTGCTGATATTTTATATGTGCTTTGTTTTCTCTTGTTCGTTTAGTTAAAATATTTTACTATGTAAGTGTCACTCGGCACATCACTTTTGTGATCTTGTGTTGTAAAGCGCCCCCCCCCTCGTATCTTTCCATCACTTGCTCCTCACTGTGTGTGACTTTGGCCATAGAATAGAGTGAATAGATCACTGACTCAAATCATTGTATTGCGTGGGATGTATTCACAGGACATCACCGGGGGGATTAGAAGTCTCTTAAACTCCCTGTTTTATAGCATTCAGCTGCCATCTCTTATCTCTGTTAGCCTGGAAAAACAATAGCCTCCTGCTGCCTATAATGTTGTACGGAAATGGTTTCTCATATAGCCATTGTGATCCTTGTACCTGCCTTGGGTGTTATGTCCTTAAGAAAGCACGGTCCTCTTGGGTTTTCATAAACAAGTTCTTTACTTTATTGAATTAACTGCTGTTCAGCAGGCAGCAGTTTCAGCATTCAAAATAAAACAATCTATCAGGGCTTTTTTTAAACTAAACAAACATAGGTTTCACCAACCTTAGAACTGTGGTTTCTGCTTGGACCCAAAACACTTTGCTTCTCTCCACACAGGCACCTCCCTCAGACTGAAAAACAGGCAGTGATTTATTTTCACTGCTGCTAAATGACTTCCAGTTGACCAGTGTGTGGAGAGTAAAAGAACCTCTTGGGCTTCCTTATTCACAAATGCTCCCCCTGGAACTAAAAATCATATCTCTCCCTAAAAAGATTAGAGGGAATATATACACCGTCACAGACCACACTGTGTACTTTATCACACCATGTATAAATGTAATAGTTGCTATACATATATTCATATTAATACACTGGTACTAGAATTTATCACTCGCGTGTATAAGGTGAAAAAATAACTATAGACCATACACACAGTTGTGCTAGAGTGTCGTGACGGCACGGCCATCATTTGGAGAGTTATGTGTATTATACTGTTTGAACTGTATAACCTTCTAGCAAAAGACGGTCACATCCCACACCTTGCTGCCCGCAAGGCCCCCTATGCACAGCAGAACTCTCGACTGAGACTTTCCTGAGGGTATGGGCCAGGGGGATCCAGGGCACAGACTTTGCTCCGGGGCCCAATGAGGTCTAGTTACACCTCTATACGGATACATATTCTTGTACGATTCGATTCTGACATGATAATAGAAGTGCTGACATGAGATATACCATATTATTGAGGGCCATAGCATGCTTCCCCTTATTTGGGAATTATTGGTTTTATTATGATCAGTTTCCCTACACCCATTTCAGAGTGAGCTATTCTATCTGGGACAGTTGCAGCTGATTAGTAGCAGCTATCTACGCGATGGAAGGTTGAGCAATGGAAAGACACAATTACTTTTTTGGACTACATTGATGAATTGTTATTCTTATCCCCCTCCTGTATTCCACTGTATAGTGGTTTGGGGGATATTGCTTAACGCTTGGTGATGACCATAACAAAATAACTTGGAAGGACACCTTATAGAATATATACGATTTCTCTTATTATCCATTTAGAATACTATACAGCTATGGTCCATAGGGTGCATTAACCTCCCTGGCGGTATTCCCGAGTGTGACTCAGGGTTAAATTTCACTACCGCGAACCTTAACCCCGAGCCACACTCTGGCTGTATACTTACCACATCCTGCGCTCCCTCGCTGTCCCCCGCAGTGTGATCGTGGCGACTTGCTTCCTGGTAACGCTCCCTGCGAGTCACGAGATGCAGGGGGGCGGGACCAGGCAGCAAACTGTAGAAAAAAAAAATATTTCAATGTAAAGTCCATAACATGCAGTTCTCCACTAGGTGGCACTAGGAGATCAGAAACAAGACCATACACATTCAAAAAATTTTTTTTTAATATATATATATATATATACACAGTTGTGTTCAAAATTATTCAACCCCCACTGAAATTGAGTGTTTTGGCCAGTTTGACATTGATTTTGATCATTCAGTCATCTTGCTTACAATTAAATCAAAGAGGCACGTGTAGGTCAGACAAATATAACATAACATTTATAATGAAATAACCACAAATGTCTTTTCTGTGCTCACGTCATTATCAGTTTTATTCAACCCCAAAGTGACATTCAATCTTAGTACTTATAACTGTAAAAGGATGTTGTACTAACAGCTTTTAAACGTGAAGCATAGCTTGACACAAGTGTCTTGCAGCGATCTACGGGTATCTTCGCCCATTCGTCATGGGCAAAAGCCTCCAGTTCAGTCACATTCTTAGGCTTGCGCACTGCAACTGCTTTCTTTAAGTCCCACCAGAGGTTCTCAATCGGATTTAAGTCTGGTGACTGCGATGGCCACTCCAAAATGTTCCAGCCTTTAATCTGCAACCATGCTCTAGTGGACTTGGAGGTATGCTTGGGATCATTGTCCTGTTGAAAGGTTCAACGTCTCCCAAGCCTCAGGTTTGTGACGGACTGCATCACATTGTCATCCAATATCTCCTGGTACTGAAGAGAATTCATGGTACCTTGCACACGCTGAAGCTTCCCTGTACCTGCAGAAGCAAAACAGCCCCAAAGCATGATTGACCCCCCGCCATGCTTCACAGTAGGCAAGGTGTTCTTTTCTTCATAGGCCTTGTTCTTCCTCCTCCAAACATAGCGTTGATCCATGGGCCCAAACAGTTCTAATTTTGTTTCATCAGTCCACAGAACACTATCCCAAAACTTCTGTGGTTTGTCCACATGACTTTTGGCATACTGCAGTCGACTCTTCTTATTCTTTGGAGACAGCAAGGGGGTGCACCTGGGAGTTCTGGCATGGAGGCCTTCATTACGCAGTGTGCGCCGTATTGTCTGAGCTGAAACTTCAGTACCCACATCTGACAAATCTTTTCTCAGTTCCTCAGCAGTCACACGGGGACTTTTCTCCACTCTACGCTTCAGGTAGCGCACAGCAGTCGAAGTCAGCATCTTCTTTCTGCCACGACCAGGTAGCGTTTCAACAGTGCCCTTTGCCTTGAATTTGCGAATGATGCTTCCTATGGTCTCTCTTGGTATGTTTAACATCTTTGCAATCTTCTTATAGCCATTGCCCTTCCTGTGAAGAGTAATCACCTCTTCTCTTGTCTTCCTGGACCATTCTCTTGACTTCACCATGTTTGTAACCACACCAGTAAATGTCTAGAAGGAGCTGAGTATCACAGTCATTTTAAAGCTGCCTAATTGGTGCTTATTATGCTTTATTGCTGCTCCGTGACATCCACAGGTGTTTTCAATACCTGATTGAAAACACTTGAATGAACCTCTGTTCTTCAGAGTGGTAGTCTTTAAGGGGTTGAATAATTGTGTCAATGAAGAATTCACAAAAGAAACATTTACTACTGTATTACAAAACCAATTGATGTCATTTTAGTTGCATATGGTTCTTTAAAAAGTCCTTGTAGGATTTCATTCTGAATACAATTACAAATGTACACTAAATTCCCTAAAACCCTTTACAGCATTGGGGGTTGAGTAATTTTGAACACAACTGTATATATATGATTTGAAGATCTCTTATATGAAAATATAATTATTGATACACTGTATGCATTATGAATGTTGCTGTATAAATAAGAGTGTACATAATTGAAATAATATATCATACCAAGGATGTTTACACTGAGGCAATATACAGTGACTAATATTGCACCCTTGTTTTCGGAATGATTTCACAATTTTTGGTTTGATTATATTATTGCATTATTTTGGATAATCATTTGTGGGATAATAAATTATTATTTCATGTTTCAAACTTAATCTGACTCCGTGTGTTTACTAGACTCTTGTTTTCACAGATTTCAGTGAGATTTTCCTAAGGATTACAGGCTTACTATATGAAAGAATACATTTCCTTTCCAAAAAAAACGCTTTTAGACACAAAATTTTGACAAAAATCAGACCGCCAGGGAGGTTAATGAGTTATGAGACTACGTTAGCAACTCGTTTGGAAAGACTGGCTGTTTACTATTAATGGATAATTAGGCTTAAGAAAAATCTTGTAAATTTGGTTTAACAACTCAAGGGTAATTTCGGCAACGAGTCTCGAATTACACTCGGGCACGGCCCTATATGTGTATGGTCTATAATTTTTGTTTCAGCCTATATACACAAGTGATAAATTATATGGCCATGTATAAAGGGATTAGTTGCTATTCATATATTCAGGAAGCCCTGGTCCTATGAGTAACCATTTTCGTACACCTTATATATTTTTTTTACTTATTAATAAGGTTACGACGTATAGGTTTTATGCAGTATTCCCCATTTGGGGGGTGCTCTGTTTGAGTAATAGTGGGTTAAGTCCATGAATTACTAGCAGGGTTATTCAGAGAGCGGTGAAAAGCAGGAGAATGGAAAATTCTAGGTCAAAATAGCCAATTCAGAAAGTGAGATGAATGGCAGCATTTTTCTGGTTTGGCTATTTTGACCTAGAATTTTCCATTCTCCAGTCATTCTCCTTCTTTTCACCGCTCTCTGAATAACCCTGTAGGTGATATGAGCTCCTAATTTAATGTCCTGGTGGACTTTGTTGTGGTGTGCTTGTCTAAATATTCACTCCTCCACCTCATTAGCTGTTAAATACTGTAGATTATAAACAGCAGCAGTAAAAGTGTTGAACAGATTTTGGTAAATTTGGCATCATGGGAAACATCCACAAAATGCAAACAGATAAAAAAAAAAAGAAAAGATTTTTCCTTTTTACACGCAATTACTGTAAGGGAAAAAAAAACAGCGGCATGTGATTCATAATCTGTTTTTACTTGTAATGCACAAGTAATCTAGTTACAGTTTATGTAAGTGGTTTAAAGTCTCTTTTGGGTTTAATTTATAAATAACAAATCTAGATATTGCGCATATATTCAAAGTAAAAAATATTGACCTTCTTGAAGATTGCCTTTAAAATTCCTAGGGCCGTATTCGCTAGTTTGCACAAAAAAAAAACGGGAAAAATTTTGCCTGCAGTTTTCCCCGTAGCATCCCCATTTTAGAGCGAGATTCCAGGGCAGGCGCTACCTCGGCAATTTGCCCAGAAACGTAGCACTAACCGATGGAATACGGTAGTGCTGCCGTGAATATCACTTCCTGGAGTCCATAGGATATCATAAGAGGACTGTCCTTCTGGGCCGCAAGCCCTATGCAATCTCGCTCCGGCGCCAGAGTGATCATGGGAGGGAGACCAGGAACTATTTCTTCCCATTCTTACTCTGCTCGCGGCCAGGAGTAGCGGCGGATCGGGCCACCGTTCTCGCCGCTGGATGAGAGGCGAGTATGGGATTCATATGGGGGGGGGGGTTTGGGGGTGTTGAATGATTTTGCAAAAGCGGAGTCATTTAGTACCAGATTTTAGGAGTAGCTAAAATTTTGGATTGTGCATCCCAGCGGCAATTAGTGCTAGCACTTTGTAATACCTTACTTATATTAACGCTAATTAAGGATTGCGCTCCCCATGGGTATAGGACGCACAAAGTAAAGTAAGCTTGCGGAAGCGACCACGTTCACTGATGCTCCAAGTGATTTTTTACATGTATAGCATTAAGAAGGTAATATGGAGGGCAAGAATTGAACACACTTATCCTGGCGGTAACACTCATCCGAACTCTACCGCTGGTGGCACTATTCCATAATGAAAGTTAATTTCTAAAAAAAAGAAAGAACCCCCTTTTACCTTTTCCTGTATTGAAAAAAAATGAAGAAAAAAAACCCTTCCTGATCAGATTTCAGATGCTTTTTTCCCCTCAAAACACTTTGAATCCAGAAAAAAATAGGAAAAATATTAGCATCATTTATATCCAATTTTGGTGAATTTAAAGAATTTGTTTTCCATAAGCTAATTGTTCCCAATTCATCGCTTGTCGTGCCAAGTTTAATGGATATCAAACTACGCAGATCTTGATGTTTTACATTTCAGTCCCTCTGTAAATTTTGTTTCTAACAGGTTATGAACAAACAAGTCGATAAGAAAAAAAAAAACTATTCCTTAGGCAAAATAGATTCATTACTTTAATTAGACAGCGTATTTAAATTATATTGCCAGAGCAAGGTATCTAAATCACAATGGATTCACATAACATATGTTAAGAGGATACATCAAAGAGATGAGTGGCAATTTATAGAATTACTATTGTCTTGAGAATATCTAATTCTTGTTTACGGATTATATTATGCTGCTAAATACTAATGAGAACAGCCTTTCTTCTTACATTGCAGGATCTTTATTGCGAGGTATGAGAAATAAATATTAACATTACACAGCTCCCAAGTATTATGTTTTTGGGCTCTGATCTTTCTGGCACGCTAACTACATGTAGATGTCACCTGAGCTCTTCAACAATGATGGCTTCCCATAAGGCAGCAAGTATATATGAATTTTTAAAATCCATTTTTCTTTTCCCGACAAGTACACTGAGAAATTGTAAATATTTTGATTCACCGAATGGGAGGGAGATATAGATATATCCTTCCTTTTCCACATAAAAAGTAAAATTATATTTAGACCAACCAATTTAACAGGTGACCAGTCCACTGCACGGGAGCTATAAAAGCATGATACTCTTGCCCTATTCTCCAATATTCCATTGGGGAAAAAGGTAGGCTCATTTTGTACAAACACTCAAAGATCCAAGACACCCCTTAACTGGCCAAGTATTCGTAAATCATACATGCCAAATCCTTATGATTGGCTATGAATCAAAAGAAATACCCCTATTCATCCCTCCATACCACTGAAACTAATTGGTAGGTCAGTCCATAAGATTTAATTTTTTTTTATGAGAAAGGATTTTACAAGGAAGGATACATTGGGATTTCTCTCGTTTTCAAGTATGTCCTGGGTGGCGAGTATGTACCGTTAGGTGTCTTGCCCAAGGACACTTAGGCTGGCGGCACACTAGCAAACATTTTGCGTCCGTCTGACCGTGCTGTTTGCTGTCCGTCGTAGCTTTATAAAGGAGTCAATTAAACACACCACACAAAGCCTGCGCACTTGTTCACGGACGGGCAAAGCATAAAGCCACAGACGCAAAAATAACATTGATGTTAAAAAGTTTAACGGACGCAGAAACAACGCTGCCATGTAGTTTCCTAGGGTGTGGAGACATCAGACATTACGGACGCACTTTATGCAGTACTCACAATATCTCCCGTGAAAAAGTGCGTCCGTAATGGATGCAGTACAGTATGCTCGTTTGCTGGCTGCCTTACTGGAGAGGTGCTCTTGCCGGGATTGAACCTATGTCTCCACAGTATCGCTCCGTGGTTATAGAGCAGTGATATTAACTCTACTCCACCCAGCCGGCAATTAAAGGACAACTTCAAGTAGCAATTAAGGAGTGCAGAGAATAACTGGACCCCTCCTTCACCACAATTGCTGCAAACGGCTTATTTATATGCAGGTACACACCTCTCCTCTAACATAAACGGATACTTGCACTTCACCTTTGCCAATCTGGTGCTTTGAATGACATACGCTACAAACTCCTACGTAAACTATGTTTCAATCAATGTGTTACGGAAGTCAGAATTATTTGATCAGACTCTTCCTGTGGGCAACTGAAGCATTGCATAGTCTCAAAATAAAAAAAGGCAACAAAGTTAAGCAAAAAAAGTGAAGCAAGTTATCAAAAATGTCCAGAGTAAGGGTCTGGTGAAGCATGAATCATGATTAGAAGGGGGGGGGGCGATGACTCCAAATGTTTACAACAGTGGAGCACAGTTAAAGCATGTAAAATATAAATAACAAGGTATCACTGAGACTCTAAGAAAATGTTGCTCACTACAAAGTGAATGGTAAAGAGGGCCTTATTTGAGACATACAAAGAAAAAAAAAACGATCAATGTAAGTGACAGTTCATGAAACCCAGAAGTTGTAAGGAGCGTTTTTTTTATTAAAACTTTCAATTAAATATAAAGTATGGGAGAAGTCAGCAAAAATATGGGCTGATGGATTCATACAATCAACTGTAAGGCAGAGACAATATAGGTACTAAACAGGTTAAGCAAGTACAAGAAAGTATAGTTGTACATATGACCACAAGATGAAGCTATGTTCGGTAAAATATTCGTAAATGACCACAAGATAAAGCTATCCTGACTTTCTCATCTCATAATCTGGTAGAGCAGGGATAAACAATCCAGATGGAACTACATGTCCCATGACACACAACAACTCATCAGGTTAGCAGGGCCTCAAGGGAGTTGTAGTTCCAAAACATTTTGAGGGCTGAGGTTGCTGCCACTGTGGAAGAAGAATATCAGGAAACGTACATAAAGCAAAGGACAAAACATGAATGTGATAACAGGAGATAGAAGAAGCATACATAAATGATGAGCAGCAGAAGAGGCAATGGAAAAAAATAAGGGAAAATAAAAAGGCTGTTAATGGGAAAATAGTGAAAATAGGATGAGAAAATAAAAAAGGGAGAGTGTTCTGTATAATGAGACAGAAGGGGGTGTAGGTAAACAATCCAGTGAAAATAGGAAGGGAAAGTAACTATGCCGCCCCCTATACAGTGAATCCCAAAGGGATATTGCATAAATGTTACCAAAGGATCTCATCGGAGGTGGCCCTGGCGTAGTAAGGGGCTTTAGTGGTGTATTGGAAATCTAGTGACCAAAACCATATGTTAAGGTAAGCGGTATTTATTAGATAAACGTAGCTCCTCCATAATATAATATTATGAACCCATAATATGAATGCTCTCCATTCATGGCAACCAATCACACTCAGTAGGAGGTTCCCATGTGTCTTTTATCAAACTACAAAAATGTAAAAAAAGATCTTTCTCTGGTCATATTAGATTAAAATATGACTTTTGATCTTGGCACCAGAATGACCTAGTTCAAGAAAGATTTGATAATTGGGGTTCCCCAGAATCCTAACAAAAAAACAACTGTTGTGAAAAAGAATGTTAAAACCTTAGAGGATATCAAAGAACAGAACAGAGACACAATAAAAGAACATTTAAAAACAAGGTTGTAAAACAACACAATGTGAAAACATCCAAAATACAAGAGTGCTTTGCATCCAGCCATCAATGGAGATTTAATTGTTAAAGGGTAGGTACAGTCTCAAGTATTACAGAAATAAACGATTTATGGAGAAATAATGGAGAGTACTGTGTGGAAATGGTGTGTGATGCATATTTGGACTAAAATATAGAATCACGATTTTTAACGTAGTACGGTTTACCATACCGTGGTAAATAGGCTAATGCATGGAGTTGGCTTCCATCAGCAAGTGTGTTGTTTGAAATGTCCAGGACTTCCAACGTCAAGAAATAATCAACAGGTCTATTAGAGAAATATAGATAATGTTATCATAACATGCGTGTTTTTACACATTGTAAGAACATAATGAACTACATTATATTAAAACAGAGGCACTAGTATTTGAAATAATGTTGATAAATCTGGCCCTGACCTCTGCGACGTCATCCCTGTGTCTGACGGAGAGCAGGAACCAGCTGCCGGAGGACTGTCACCACGGGACTGCCACCGCTGGAGCTCAGGGCCGAAGTAAGAGGATGTAGGTGAGTATGTAGGTGCAGCCATCTGAACCTGGAGGCCCGGCCGAGCATGCTGCTTGGCCGGCCTCCAGGCTCAGGCGCGTCCCCAGCTCGGCTGGGCCTTGAAGGGCCAGCCGAGCCGGGGGCTCACCTGGAGGCCAGCTGAGCAGCCTGCTCGGCCAGGCCTCCAGGTTCAGATGGCTGCACCTACATACTCCCCTACATCCTCTTACTTCGGCCCTGAGCTCCAGCGGTGGCAGTCCCGTGGTGACAGTCCTCCGGCAGCTGGTTCCTGCTTTCCGTCAGACACAGGGATGACGTCGCAGAGGTCAGGGCCAGATTAACATAGGGGCAGATGGAGCAGCAGCTCCAGGCCCATGCCTCAGAATAGGCCCAGAGAAAGGATAACTTTGTCTGTATTTGGACCCCTGTATCTCCAACTCCATAGCAGCTACAGGGTCAAGTGAGATATCACTGGAAAGGCCAGAGCATGGCCTTTCCAAAGATACCAAACATGACCAGGTTTTAAGTAAAAGAATAAATATATTTACTTTTTGTTTCCAACAGTAAAATTTTTCACTTTTCAATTATAAAGTAAACAATGATGCTGCACTAACTAACCATCAGATTTCTCATGTCACGAACAAGTGTGGAGGTGATGGTACAATCCATTGTTACAAATTGTTACATCAAAACCCTAAACCACCGCACTGCAGCGAAGAGCACTGCGGGGAACTTTAGACCGCTGCGTCACTAATCTTTACACCTCACAAGGTCACGTAAGGCGTCATTGGACAAGGCAGAGTCTGGCCTTTGCATTAACACCAAATCTGACCATGTAAAATCTAAAAGAAAAGAAAACATTTTTTTTTAGTTCCAAAGCGATGGCATTGTCCATTTGTCACGTATAAAATGAGCAATACCACTGCCATTACTCACCTTCTCATTTCCCACGCTGGGAGCAAGGTCAGGGTTTTATGCATTGTGCATTTATGCATATTGTTCGTAAAAATACATGTTCCAAAAACGAGGGAAAGATTTCATTTTTTTGGTTAAAAATGTAGTAGCAGGTAGACATGTGCACAGCACAAAATTTCGTTTTGAACTAATGGATTAGTCCTAAAATGCAATTTATTTAGTTGCTAAAGAAATTCGTTTTCAGTTCTTTAGTATGAAAACTAATTTCATTCATCCGAAAACCGGTGGATACAATAACTATTGTAGTGGCTCCTCAGAGGGCTGAGATCGCTGCTTGTTACAGTATCTCTCACTCTCAGCACAATGTGGGCCATATTACATAGTTGGTGCTAACTTAACCAGAGCTGTTGTAAACTTCTCAGAGCCATTATAGCCTATGGAGGTTTTCAGTTTACAACAGCTCTGGTTAAGTTAGCACCAACATTGTAATACTGCCCCATGTCAGGCAAAGCTGTTACAGTAACTGACTGCTGCTCATCACAGCGCTCAGAGTTTCAGTAAAACTAGTAAATAATATTTTTATATATAAGAGGTTATAACAATATTATTTCCTTGTTTAACTGAAACTCTGAGCGCTGTTACAGTCAGTTACTGTAACAGCTGAGCCTGATACATTGTACTGAGAGATAATGTAACAAGCAGCCAATCTCAGCGCTCACAGCCACTGGATTTAAAGGGCTTAAAAAAAAAGGCTCCTTTCTGTATAATGTTTAGAACATCTTCCTGCATTAATTAATACCCCTCTCTGTATAATGTATACAACATCCACCTGCATTAATTAATACCTCTCTGTATAGAACATCCTCCTCAATTTATACCTTTCTCTGTATAATGTATATAACATCCTCCTGCATTAATACCCCTCTCTGTATAATGTATAGACCATCCTCCTGCATTAATTAATGCCCCTCTCTGTATAGAACATCCTACTGCATTGGCATGTGAAGGGTGCAGAACTTCAGATGTTGCAATGTTGCGCTCTTCATTGCTGGTCTCCTTCACTCATCAATGTAATATCACAAAAAGGACTGAAACTAAAATGTAGTGCATTTTATTTTAGTTTCTTTCGTTTTTGGTACTGAGCAGTTTCGTTTCTCTTGAGTCATACTACAACTAAATTATCCCAAAATTCGGACTAAATCGTTTTAGTACTAAAACGAATGCACATGTCTAGTAGCAGGTTCCTATTTCACATTTTTTAACAAGAATGCCCTATACAATATATAACCACAAAGGTTTGGATGATAAAATGGGGATTTTTTTTTTACATGATTGAAATATGAAAGAAAAAATTATCACACAGTGTCTGCTTGTTAGATATACCCGTATCTGCCCTATTAAATAACCAAAAATATGCTTTCATTTCACTAAATTACAAAAAAAGCCACCAAAATCTTCAGCTCCAGGCCATAGAGATCTTAATCCGGGCCTGGCAGAGGTGGAAGCCTTTGACCCTGCACACAGCCGGGTCAAAGGCTTCCGCCTCCGCAACGTCATCCCTGCATCTGACTGAGAGCGGGAACTGGCTGCCGGAGGACTGTCACCGCTGGAGCTCAGGACTGAAGTAGGAGGATGTAGGAGAGTATGTTGCCTACACTTACTGCCTACACACGCTGGCCGAGCAGGCAGCTTGGCTGGCCTCCAGGCCCTATTTTGAAAGGATAATTTTCGGGAGATTTTTTTGGTTTGTTTTTTTGCTGAATTTTCCATTTCGACCGAAAGCACCATTTTCAGCCGATAATTTTGATGGCTGAAATTTCGGTGCATCCCTAGTAACAATAGTAGTGGAGCAAGCGAGCCCACAAATGTATTAAAGGGACACGTTACACATCCTGACTTTATAAAGTGGTCTGGATGTGAGGAGTGCACCATACACCCCTGATCTGAAGATAATACTATGTGATGTGGAGGAGTTTCTGCAATTTGCGGTTCCTACACTATGCAAACTGTGCTTGGTAGCTGCAAGGACTTCTGGGTCCGGCAGCATCTGAGCTGAAGAGAAGGAGCAGTGTGGACCAAGGGACAAAAGGTGAGTAAAATCACCTAAAGTAATGAAAAAAACCAATTGGGCAGAGGTTGTCAGCAGCATCTGCCCAATTATTTAAGGCTAAAAGGAGGGGGGGCTTCAAGCACTTTTGCAAACACACTAAAGAAAACAGACCACGCTGCCAAGCACAGTAGAGATTCTTTGCGGAAGTGATGTTGTTGGTTACAAATATTCTTCATCTACCTCTTAATATTAGAAAGAAACGGACAAATTGGACATGCAGAGATTGTCTGAACTTTAAACTAGGGCTGGTACGGATTAAAATTTTTGTGTTAGATAAATTAAAAAAAAAATTTAATCGATTTAATTTTGATTAATTAGAACGCACACACAGATCCAACTACTTTTAGCTGATCTGCTCCTTCGTCTTGGGCCTTGGAGTCTGGGGCCTGGGCCCTTGGAGTCTGGCCCTTGGGGTCTGGGGCCCTTGGAGTCTGGGGCCCTGGCCCTTGGAGACAGGCCCTTGGAGTCTGGGGCCCTGGGCCCTTGGAGTCTGGGGCCCTTGGAGTCTGGGGCCGGGCCCGGGCCCTTGGAGTCTGGGGCCGGGCCCGGGCCCTTGGAGTCTGGGGCCGGGCCCGGGCCCTTGGAGTCTGGGGCCGGGCCCTGGCCCTTGGAGTCTGGGGCCGGGCCCTGGCCCTTGGAGTCTGGGGCCGGGCCCTGGCCCTTGGAGTCTGGGGCCGGGCCCTGGCCCTTGGAGTCTGGGGCCGGGCCCTGGCCCTTGGAGTCTGGGGCCGGGCCCTGGCCCTTGGAGTATGGTGCCCGGGCCCTTGGAGTCTGGGGCCCGGTCCCTTGGAGTCTGGGGCCGGGCCCTTGGAGTCTGGGGCCGGGCCCTTGGAGTCTGGGGCCGGACCCGGGCCCTTGGAGTATGGTGCCCGGTCCCTTGGAGTCTGGGGCCGGGCCCTGGCCCTTGGAGTCTGGGGCCGGGCCCTGGCCCTTGGAGTCTGGGGCCGGGCCCTGGCCCTTGGAGTCTGGGGCCGGGCCCTGCCCTTGGAGTATGGGGCCGGGCCCTGGCCCTTGGAGTCTGGGGCCGGGCCCTGGCCCTTGGAGTCTGGGGCCGGGCCCTGGCCCTTGGAGTCTGGGGCCGGGCCCTGGCCCTTGGAGTCTGGGGCCGGGCCCTGGCCCTTGGAGTCTGGGGCCGGGCCCTGGCCCTTGGAGTCTGGGGCCGGGCCCTGGCCCTTGGAGTCTGGGGCCGGGCCCTGGCCCTTGGAGTCTGGGGCCGGGCCCAGGCCCTTGGAGTCTGGGGCCGGGCCCAGGCCCTTGGAGTCTGGGGCCGGCCCAGGCCCTTGGAGTCTGGGGCCGGGCCCAGGCCCTTGGAGTCTGGGGCCGGGCCCAGGCCCTTGGAGTCTGGGGCCGGGCCCAGGCCCTTGGAGTATGGTGCCCGGGCCCTTGGAGTCTGGGGCCCGGTCCCTTGGAGTCTGGGGCCCGGGCCCTTGGAGTCTGGGGCCCGGGCCCTTGGAGTCTGGGCCCTGGGCCCTTGGAGTCTGGGCCCTGGCCCTTGCAGTCTGGGGCCGGGCCCTTGGAGTCTGGGGCCGGGCCCTGGCCCTTGGAGTCTGGGGCTGGGCCCTGGCCCTTGGAGTCTGGGGCCCGGTCCCTTGGAGTCTGGGGCCGGGCCCTGGCCCTTGGAGTCTGGGGCCGGGCCCTGGCCCTTGGAGTCTGGGGCCGGGCCTGGCCCTTGGAGTCTGGGGCCGGGCCCTGGCCCTTGGAGTCTGGGGCCGGGCCCTGGCCCTTGGAGTCTGGGGCCGGGCCCTGGCCCTTGGAGTCTGGGGCCGGGCCCTGGCCCTTGGAGTCTGGGGCCGGGCCCTGGCCCTTGGAGTCTGGGGCCGGGCCCTGGCCCTTGGAGTCTGGGGCCGGGCCCTGGCCCTTGGAGTCTGGGGCCGGGCCCTGGCCCTTGGAGTCTGGGGCCGGGCCCTGGCCCTTGGAGTCTGGGGCCGGGCCCTGGCCCTTGGAGTCTGGGGCCGGCCCTGGCCCTTGGAGTCTGGGGCCGGGCCCTGGCCCTTGGAGTCTGGGGCCGGGCCCTGGCCCTTGGAGTCTGGGGCCGGGCCCTGGCCCTCGGAGTCTGGGGCCGGGCCCAGGCCCTTGGAGTCTGGGGCCGGGCCCTGGCCCTCGGAGTCTGGGGCCGGGCCCAGGCCCTTGGAGTCTGGGGCCCGGGCCCTTGGAGTCTGGGGCCCGGGCCCTTGGAGTCAGGGGCCGAGTCTGGGGCCTGGGCCTTTGGAGTCTGGGGCCTGGGCCCTTGGAGTCTGGGGCCTGGGCCCTTAATTTAATTTGTAAAACACAAACTGAGTGGAATACCCCGGCGTCCCCTCCTATGGATTCGAATAATTGATGTTGCACTTTTTTTTGACACGAGTATGCGGTAACCTCTTTTAGAACCACCATGGTTGCTATAAAGGTCTGTTATCGCTTTACAATAACCATGGCAAAATAGTTGTTGCTTGGCAGATTCAGCTGGGAAGTGTTCCCTTAGCAATACGATGTAGATCTAAACTTTTGAACCCTATATTAGATAAAATAACTCTAAATACAATGGAAAATTACTATACCTTTCCAAATGTGTAAACTCATTGGAAGCCAAATGCAGTTCTTCAAGTGCAGGCCAAAGGGGAGAACACATTAAACACTTTCAAATAAAAAAAATACATTGTTAATTGTGTTCAAGAACGGTTAGATGAAATTATATTTTAGAACTGGATACACGTGATCCATAAAAGGAAATATATTGTAACCCTTTCACTACCAAAAATGTGTAAACATTATTATTCCGTTGAAATACAATGGCAAATTAGCATACAGTACTCCTTTGCATATATATATTTAATGAAATTCACAGAGATCTCTCTACTGCCGCCCTGTATTAGTGTAAAGAAGCAGCCCCCACCCTCACTAACAAAAAATACAACAAGCCATTTCCTGCATTACAACAGCCAGGGAGAGGGTAGAATATAGGGAGAGTGCTCACTATTGTAGAGGGTTACATTGATTGTTGAAAACCTCTGTACAGATATAAGTTGTTTTCTAACAGTGGTGACTCTAGGAACCGAATGCGAGAAGCACATACGGTTTAACAGTTATAACTGGGGCACACATTTAAATTCAGAAAGGATGAAATTATTATTATTTATAAAGCGCCAACATATTCCGCAGCGTTGTACAGTGGGCACAATATAGACAGTGTTACAGTACATTGAACAACATTTTACCAACCAGTACAGGAGGAAGCTAGGCCCTATTCCCGTGGGAATTTACAATCTAGAAGGGTTGGTGGTGGAACAAGGAGGAGAGGACTGCAAGGTGAGAGTGCGGACTGCAAGGTGAGAGTGATAGGCTGGTTGCGTCAGTGAGTCAGGAGGTAGCCTTCCCTAAATAGGAATGCCTTAAGGAAGGGAAACTAGGAGAGAGTCTGACAGTACGATGGAGAGCATTCCAAAGGATGGGAGGCTGCACGTGAGAAATCCTGGAGTCTATCATGGGTAGAGGTGATGCGGGGAGAAGCTAAGCGCAGGTCACTGTTTGATCTTAGGGAGCGGGCTGCTGGGGTGTATTTGGTGATTACTGAGGACAGGTAGGGGAAGCTGAGTTAGTGAGAACTTTGTAAGTCAGGGAAAGGACTTTGAATTTAATTCTGCAGTGGATGGGGAGCCAGTGAAGGGATTCACAGAGAGGAGCGGCAGAGAGAGCGGTGTGTGAGGTGGAGGAGCCTGGCAGAGGCATTTAGAATGGATTGTAGGGGAGAGGTGGTGGAGTGGGAGCCCAGTTGGAAGATTATTACAGTAGTCAAGTCGGGAGATTACAAGGCCGTGGATGAGTTGCTTTGTTGTCAGCAGTAAGAAATGGCCGAATTCTGGAAATATTACGTAGTTTGTAGCAGCAGCAGTAGGAAAGAGATTGAATGTGGGGGATGAAGGAAAGAGCAGAGTCAAGTGTAACACCAAGACAGTGAACCTGGTTTGATGGGGAGATAGGGATACCATCAACCACGATAGAAAAGTCAGGAGGTGGGGAGGTATTCGAGGGAGGAATTAGTAGGTGCTCAGCCTTGGACATGTTAATCTTTAGGTGGTGAGAGGCCATCCAGGAGGAGATGCCAGATAAACAGTCGCTGGTTTTGGACAGGATCAGGGGTGGAGAGGTAGATCTGAGTATCATCAGCATAGAGGTGGTAATTCAAGCAAGACAAAGCTATTAATGATTTTGCCCAGGGAGGAGGCGTAGATGGAGAAGAGCAGAGGACCTAGGACAGAGCCTTGTGGTATAGGCAATGAAGAGGAGGAGTTACCAGCAAAGGACACAGAGAAGGACCTGTTGGACTGATCGAGAACAAGAGAACTGAGAGTCTGTAGAAGGAGGGGTGGCCGACAGTGTCAAAACCAGCCGAGAGGTCAAGCAGGATGAGAATAGTATAGTGGCCGTGAATTTTAGCAATTATGAGGTCATAGGTGACTTTAGTGAGTACAGTTTCGGTTGAGTGTAGGGGACGGACGTCTGATTGCAGGGGGGCCGAGTAGGGAATTAGAGGATAGGGAGAGATGGTTGAAAACTAGTTTTTCCAAGAGCTTAGAGGTAAACGGAAGCAGGGATACAGGACGGTAGTTGGATGGAGAGTTGGGATCGAGGGAGTGTTTCTTTAGCATAGGAGTAACCTGCGCGTGTATAAAGGCGGATGGGAAGGAGCCGGTGGAGTGCGATAGGTTGAAGATATGTGTGAGCGCAGGGTTGAGGGAGGAGGAGAGAGGAGGTATAAGATGTGAGGGAATGGGGTCAAGTGGGTACGTGGTGAGATTTGAGGAGGACAGTAAGAAATTGACTTCCTCCTCCGTGGCTGGGAGGAAGCGGAAGAGGGTAGCAGAGAGGGCTTCTTGGAGTGGAGGTGGTGGATCACCATCTTGTGTTGGGATGCTGCTTCTGATAGTGAGAGTTTTATTTTAGAAGTAATCTGCCAGGTCCTGAGCACTAAAGGCAGACGAAGGGGGAGGTGCGGGTGGGTAGAGGAGAGAGTTGAAAGTGGACCAGTCATTTAGGGTTGAAGGACAGAGTAGATATAAGCGATGAGAAGAAGGATTGTTTGACCAAGTGAAGGGCAGAGGTGTATGGCCGCTGAATAAACTTTAAGTGAATGAAGTCAGCTTCAGAGCATTTCCTCCAGGGTGCCAGGGCTGAAGCTGGCGGCGTGGGTTCTTACAGAGTCGAGGAGGAGCAAGCGTGTCTATAGCAGAGATAAATTATAGTGATTAGTGGCAGCATCGGGGCAGGTGAAGGTTGAAGTGTGCAGGAGATGTTGAAGTAGATTGGAGAATTGACAGGGATCCACAGCTTGCATTTTTCTACGAATGCGTGTGCGGGGTGAGGGAGCAGGGTATTTAGGAAGTTCAGATATGTTGAAAGAGAGAAGGTGGTAGTCAGATGGGGAAAGGGAGACAGGTGAACTCAGAAACTGAGCAGAGGTTTGAAAATACAAGGTCAATGGAGTGACATTCACGATGGGTAGGGAGGATTGCGTAAGTCCAAGGGAGGACGTGAGTGAAAGAAGTTCGGAGACAGTAGAGGCAGAAGGATCAGCAATGGGAATGTTGACGTAAACAATGCAATAGAGAGTCTGGGGTTTACTGATGTGTTAGCATTACACTTAATACACAGGACAGAGAACGATGTGTATGCACAGGCTGAAGGGGCAGTTATAGACGGCACATAGCCCTGCACCTGGTATGTCAAATATAGGGAGAGAAGAATCGGTTTCCTTCCTCTGATCAGCGCAATTAACTGTGCTGCATCAACTGCCAGGCACTCCTCGTGCACAGTTTATTTAACCCAAAGGCTGGCACTGACCACAGGTGGAGTGTACAAGAAGGAAGGTCCATTGCCTGCCCCAAAAACCCTCTCCACCGATGGCACTGTACTGTAATTTCCATATGCAGACATTATGCCAACATCAGATTCTCCTTATAGCTGGAATGTCCTTAGATCTGGAATTGAAATTTCAGTTATAAGGACAAGATGTCCAATCTTTGATTGGATTCTAGTCCGGGCCGAATTTGGATTTCAGGAGCCTGTAGGCACAGAAACATGGAGCTCCTCCCCCCCACAAAAAAAAGCATGCCAAAATGACTTTTTAAATTTTGTTTTGGGGCAAACTGGAAAAATTAAATAAACAGTTTCTCTCTGCGCTCAAATCAAAAGGGGCAGAATCTGTTGCCTTAGTTGAGTTAGTGCAGTGGCATTGTTTGTTTTATATGTGAAATCATATAATGCCTCTGCCGCAATACTCATATAATGCCTCTGTCAAAATACTTTTTTCAATTTTACATAGTCATGTTTGGTATCATTGTAAAGACCAGACTCTGACCTTTCCAATGATACCTCACTGAACCTTGTGCAGTGTACAATTCAGAAATGCAATGTTCCAATGTCCCCCTCTCTCTTCTTACTGCAGTGCCACAGTCTAGGTTTTCGATGAAAATGTGTTGCATCATCAGTTCCACACTTGCTGGCAGAGTGGCAAAGGAGAAAGTGACTTAGCGCAGCATCACTGTTCACTAATAATTGTAAAGTAATGCTGCAGTAGAAGAAAAAAAAAAGAATATTTTGTAATTTTGTTTTTACATAAATATAACCAGGTTGGATTTAGGACATAATCTGGCTTCTCCAATGATACCTCATACGTTCCTCTAGCCCTTAGGGCTCCAGAGATGCAGTTTTCAATCATTTAAACCACTAGAATTATATTTTTTATTTTTACATAGAGCTAGGCACCTCCTTATAGCTGGCACCTGTAGGCACGTGCCTACTCTGCCTAGTTATAAATTCGGCCCCGATTCTAGTCATATATCGTTACCCGCTTGTTACTGGGATTAATTAAATTTGTTTCCTAAAAAGAGGATTACATTTTTACATTATGCAGAGATACAGAATATATTATTATTTCTTTAAAATCTGCATTGCCATTAACCTCATTATTTACATTACAAACACCTATAAGGATATCTGACCATTTTAATTATCCATCACATTTACTGTATTTGGAACCAACGGTAATTTCAGCCCATGCAGAACCCAATTAAAATTGCAAGATTGGGGGGGGAGGGTTATGGACGCCAGCAGAAGCAATCGCGTGTAGTGTCAGGTAGTTTCATAGGAAAACAAAATGGATGCCTGTAGCCATCTTGTTTAATCGTATAATCTATATTTTTATATGATGCAAGTTTCTTTCTCAACTTTCACCTACTTCCGGAGTGAACTCACATATTTTTATTTAAAAGAGACGAGTTCATTTGAAGGTAAACTCATTAAAGGAATATAAGAGTTATGTAGGTGTTTAAAAATCGAATCGCTGTATATAAAGACGATATGGAGTGCGTCTTTATATGATAGGTCATAGACAAATTTATAGGTCTGTCTTATGAAGTAGTCTGTGTTAAAATAATTTTTACTAGGTTAAATTATTTATGTAACAATAAATAGCTATGCACAAAATATATAAACAATATATATTCTATATAGTAGCACAATAAAATAATAGATGCTCCAATATATTTTGTAGTAGTGCTGAAATAGTAACTCCAACATATTTTGTAGAGTATAACTATAGAACGGTAGAATTACTGAAGGTTTAGAAATAAGATTCTGTTTGAATGTAGAGGAATGTCTGTTAACTGATTAGAAGTAACTCAGAGAAACCTTGAAAAGGATAGAGAGAGGAGATCTTAAATAATAATTTGACACCCAGACATGAAGTCTGGAAGGATCGTGAAG
This sequence comes from Leptobrachium leishanense, assembly GCA_009667805.1. Taxonomy (NCBI): domain Eukaryota; kingdom Metazoa; phylum Chordata; class Amphibia; order Anura; family Megophryidae; genus Leptobrachium; species Leptobrachium leishanense. The sequence continues at coordinate 244,972,980 of CM019066.1, forward strand.
CGCCCTTTGTTTAAAGCGATAAAGAGAGATTGACCTATGAACTAGGTCATATGATTCAAATGAATCTTAAAATATAATTGTGCTATTTAATATTAAATCAACACTGCCATCTTGTGGTGTATTAAAGGTTGAAAGTCTTCATAGAGATACATTAAGACAAGAAATATGCTAAATAGAGAAGTACGTAATAAGTGACGTGAAATTCCTCTATAACTGGTCACACACAACGTATAGAGAGCATTACACTTCACTTGGCTTCATTTCAACTCAGACCACACTTCGCTTCTCCCTCTTGGGACTTCAAATTTTATTTCTCACTCATGCATTCACTCTCTCAAATTATCCTACGAGTTATGCTCAAGGAGAAAACTCAGACACAAAGAAACTAAGATGCAAACAGATTTATAATATCTCATATATTCTCACAAACTCTCCAATTAATTCATTATATCCACTGATAACTAAGAAGATTGCAGAAACGCCTGAATCCAGATTTTGGAACAGGTAATGTATGGAAAGCAAATTTAAATGGAATTAATTACAGATATATATATATACACACAAGTGTGTATCTTGCAATGAATATATAGACTGAGATTTGTCTCAGATTATTGTTAGATCGGAAACTGACATATTTCTAACCTGCAGTATAGAAATATGGGAAGCATCAGATAACAGGGATATTATTTATCCTAAAGTATTTGTACTTCCAAGATGGCGGTTCCCTGTGCTCGCAATTCTTCCTGTCCCATGAGGAGGAAGAGCTCCCACCTTGGTTTCCCTCTGCAGCTGCTCCTGTGTCTTAATTCCAACTGAGAGGTACTGCATGAGTTTCAGATCATGACAAATTGTACACCATGTGCTGTTACAAGCACTGACTGACGTACTTCCCTATGTTGTAACAGTCCTACCAGGGACAACGTGGGCTCTAGAATACTTTTCTGCGATGTTTCTTTTCATTGTTGTATGAAATTGCTTTCATTTAATGATCAAGGTTTGACTATGCCGCTGAAAAGCTACTCACTCTATTCTGAAATCCGTTGGCTACACCTGATGTGGCAGGTCTACAAGAGACATTTTAAACGTGGGGCTCATCCGAGACTCCATATGCCCCAATTCCACTTTACATCACCCGCTACATCTAATAAAGGATCACCATTATGATACATAACGGAGTGGCTTTTCAATTCAAAGGCAAAAGATTGATGTGGAGGGGCGATACGTGATCTTAAATGGTTTCATTAGCCACGTAGCCTATACGATTGCTAGTGTTTATTGCCCTAATATGTGCCGAACTAGGGAATAGGCAGCCCAGGGTAAACAGGGACAGGGAAGAGGGAATCTTAAAAAACTGGCATAGTAAAGAAAAGACCATAGCAGCATCTCATACCTGCAAAACACATACCCATTTTCTGCTCAGCAGCTCCAAACCACAAAACCAGCCACCCAGCGCACCCACACAATTCCCATTACACAAAACCAGCCACCCACACAATTCCCATTACACAAAACCAGCCACCCACACAATTCCCATTACACAAAACCAGCCACCCACCCACACAACCCCATCACACAAAACCAGCCACCCAGCGCACCCACACAACTCCCATCACACAAAACCAGCCACCCACACACACAACCCCATCACACAAAACCAGCCACCCACACACAAAACCCCACAGAAAAAGCAGCCACTCACACACACAGCCCCATCACACAAAACCAGCCACCCACACACACACAACCCCATCACACAAAACCAGCCACCCACACACACAACCCCATCACACAAAACCAGCCACCCACACACAACCTCATCGCACAAAACCAGCCACCCACACACAACTCCCATCACAAAAAATCCTTATTTTTATTAAATATTTATTAAATAGTTTATTTTTTTTCCACTTGCAGCAAAAAGTCCATTTTTTTACGAAAAAAAAATAGCCATTTTTCAGACTAAATTAAGTTTCCCAATTTATTTTAACCTCCCTGGCGGTATTCCCGAGTGTGACTCGGGGTTAAATTTCACTACCATGAACGGTAACCCCGAGCCACACTCGGGCTGGATGTTTACTCACCTCCTCCTGGCTCCCTCGCTGTCCCCCGCAGTGTGATCGCGGCGAGCTGCTACCTGGAAGGCTCCCTGCGAGTCACACGATGCAGGGGGGCGGGGCCAGCATAAAAGAAATCTTTTTTTACAGTTTACATTTGGATTATACAGTGTAATGTTTATGAACGGCCACTAGGTGGCACTACAGGATACGAAATAGACCATACATCGGCTCACCCTTGTTTGCAGACAGATTTCAGTGTTTTTGTTGTATTTTATTGAATATCATTTATTTGCATTATTTTGGATAATTATTTTTGGGATAATAAATTATTATGTCGTGTTTCAAACTTTATCGGACTCCGTGTATTTACTATTTATTTTTTATTTATTTATAAAGGATTTTACCAGTAAGGACTCTTGATTGCACGGATTTCAGTGCGTGATTCCTAATTATTACAGGCTATGTACAAAAACACGTTTCCTTTAAAAAAAATTGAGACGTTTTTAGACACGAAATTTAGAATGAGCCTTTTTCGGCAATCAAGGATACTGCGTTTCAGCACCAAAGATAGCTCCGTAGCCTTGTCTATCAGGGTTATTCAAAGAGATTCGAATGGCTGGAGAAAGGTAACCGAACGCTGAAAATCAGCGTTCGGTTACCTTTCTTGGCCATTCGGCTATCCAGAGAGCAGGCAATTCGCCAAATCCTGGCAAATTGCCTGCACATACGGTGCCTGTTCGAGGGCAGTGAAATCCCCATGAAAAAGCACTGCTTCGGTTATTCAGAGAACACAAACCAGCAGTGAAAGGTTCCCGAATTGCCCTGCCATTCGGTGGTTTCATGCGGCAGATTTATTCAGGCGAATCCCATAGGCTTCAATGTTAAAAATATTCCCGTTTTAATTTAATATCTAATAAACCGTTGATTATAAAATTCTGCAGTAAAGAGTCTACTTATTTATTTTTTTAGGATATTTTAAGCATTTTTCTGGATTTTTTATTTTTACGTTTATTTATTTTTTCTGTAACAGCCCTTTTTATTATCATTCCTTGAACCTCATAAGTAAATTTCAGACATTTTCGCTCAGTAGTTTCTTTGCAAACAGCGTTTCACTTTTCAAACATTCAAGCAAACTGTTTTGCTAATTCATTCGCTCCATTCGTCTGCGGTGTCGGCTTTTTCCAGCAGCTTCGCTGCGTGTGATCAGCTCCTGCTCGGGTTTTTCTGTGTTTTTTCGGTGGGTTAATCCAGATGTTTTTGCGGGTTTTCGGTGTGCATTCGCCGGGTTTTGCGGTTAGTTTTCATCAGGTTTGCGGCAGCCTTTCCCTGCATTACGACGGCCCTGTGGTGCTTGCAGGGTCACCGAATACGATGTTTCAGGTCCAATGTATCAGGACCATGGAGAGCCCCACGAGGCTGCTGTCTATGGTGCTGATGGCGGGGCCAGCACATCAAACATCTGAAAAAACTGAAAGTGTCTCAATATCTCAGATTTAAAAAAAAAGGAGGATGGTAAGGGGCGATAAAACATACCGGGCGTTCCACACAGAGTTGGAGGAGTCAGCACGGGGACACCAGAGTAAACAAAATGGGAAGGGGAGAGGGGTGTGAGAAGGGCAGGGGACTGCCCAAGAAAGGGGACGTTCCCGGCTCGCCCCAGCAACCCTAGGGAAAGTCAGGGGCCATGGAAGAGAACACGGGGTGGGTGACCCGGGGCCAAGGAAAACAGCCAGAGCCATGGTTGCCTTTTTGTTGGCTCTCCCAGGGCAACTCAGTGTCCCACATGCCCAAAAGGGGGAGGGGGGATAGGAAATCCCCATGCCCCAACAAGCACAGAGGAGTATGAGAGAACCAAAAACAAAGGGCACAGAAATCACCAAAAAAGCATGCCAATTAAGGGGGGGGGGAAAAAACAATACGCTAATCTGAGTCTTGACAGAATAAACAAAAGGGAACAAGAGAAAAGGAAAGTCGGGGGGTACAATACTCAATCGGGAGGGGTTGCAGCCACATCAACCAGTGTCCAAAACGGGAGTGGAATGCACAGCACCATCCAGTCGGGTCGTCTTGGTATCATCAGCTCAGCCAGCGCCGTCCATGGCTCCTGGCCCTCCATCACCCTCCAAGCAAGTGCCGCCGGCCACACCACGGGCAGCACCGCTGGTCTCCACTGCTCCGTAGGCGCAGCGAGCGTCCCAGAGCCTGCAAGCTCCAACTTAGCTTTACGGCGAGGCTGTTCCGCTTCAGGCCAGCCACCAGACAAGTACCATCTGGAGTACGCAGCAATAGGCGCACCTGTCCCAGAAAGCCATAGAGGAAGCTCGGTCCTCTACATCTCCCGCAGCTCAAAGAGGAGCCTCTGGTCTCCTTTAGTAGCGGGGAGCGAGACTCGTATGTCCAGGCGGCAAGGACCCTCACCTTCCGAGACTTCTCCCCCATACCTCCAGGTAGGCTGCACCAGGGCAGACATCAGTCTGTGGGAAGACCGCAAGATGGCCGCCGCACAAACCAGGCCGGGAAGGAAGAACGCCAGAAGTGGCTCAAAAGCACTGCGAGTTCAGGCGCTGCGTAAGTCTACCCAGGCCTGGGACACCCAGCAAGCAGCCCAAAGAGAGCAAGTCGAATTCAGGAATCAAAACAGCCGTGGACACAGAAATCCCTGTTGCATGGCTCTGAGCACAGCACGACGGCGACCACTCTCCTCGGCTCTCAGACACACCCCATGCCAATGGGTTTATTATCCTATCCCCAACTGGTGTCTACAGACAATTTTAAAGCTCCGCCGCACTTTTCATAATTACAGAACCGACCTAAAAAAGAGGTCGCCTATATGGATAGAAGAGTATTGCAAGAAAAAAAAAGGATTGTGGGAATGATAAATATGGAGCAGCCTTCTTACTAGATTTAATGATGATGCTACAGCTATTAAAAAAGTTCTGAAAAAACATAGGCCGATTCTTAAACGTGATCCTTACCTAGGTGAGATTTTACATGATTATCCAATTACTGTGTTTAGAAGAGCAGAGAATTTAAAATCAAAATTAGTCCCTGTCACGACCCAACTACGCCGGGTTAATCCGCGCACTGTCTATCCTAGACCCAGATAATTACGCACGCTTCTCTACCCGTCCAGGCCGCACTACCTCTCACAGCAGGCACGTAGGGCGCGATATACTGATCCCAGGATTGCAACGCAGCACAAGTCTTCTCCTGACGTGCGTACTCACTACGTCTCTCACAATCCTGGAACTCACTTTCTTATTCTATTAGTAACGCTGCCACCAGTCCTCACGGACACTACGCGCGTCGCAACAGGAGACGCAGGGCTTAGCCGCCGCACTATCCTAGACTCGACAGTGACTACGGATCCCACAATTCCCTGCCGTTTCCTGACGACCGCAACACGCAATTTCTTATATATAACCGAGCTTAAAGCAAATAGCAATTCTCCCAATCTCTTAGTTAGCATGAATTTCATCAGCCAGAGTCAAAACTTAAATACTTTTTTGGTTTATTTATGATAAAAAAAATCACAGTGCTTGGTTACATAAAAACTTATAACTAGAATAAATCAATTACTTATACAATACACAGCAAAATATAAAGAAAAAGGTGTTAATCACAGAGCCTTACTTACGACGGAATAATCAGTAACTGGCATCGGTGCCTCCTGGGGCCTGAAGGTAGAAAGTAGGAACATGGACGATCAGTCCTCTTTAGAAGGTGCCCCAAGTGATCAGCCCTGAGCCATGCTTGATTCAGAATATATATAGGGCTGCCTTTTTCTAAGTCCAGCCTCCTAGCTGGCAGAGCCTTTGCCTACAATTCCCAGAATGCCCATCTCCGGAGCATGCTCAGTGCACTTCGTCGTTAATCTTTAATTGCCTAAAGGCGTCCCTCTTCCCTCCAGACCCCCCTTAGAGATCAAGGATGTGCTTCCTGTCTTTGAAGATTGGGTCCCCATTTCTTGGGGCCGACCTGGCTGCTAAGGTGTGATTTTCTATGTTAGTGTACAAAGAAATTCCCTTTTTACAGCTACGTGTTCTATCCTCCCACCAAGGGAGAAAGCTAAACATTTTGATTACATTTCAGCTGTGGACCCAGGGATAAACTTACCAAATGGCCAGACACAAATATGAATATAACTCTATATGGAGGAGAGGAGATATGTATGAACCGGCAGATAGACACATATATACAGGCAGACCCATATATAGATAGAAATACAGGTCTAATCTGCCACAGTCCCTAGTGTGTGCTTTAATCCTAAAAAAAAAAAAAGATAAAAAAAAACTGTTTGAGAGACCCAATGATTTTTTAGATGTGGTAGGTGTTCCACATGTAAATACCAACCAAGGAAAGTAGTGGAATTTAAAAGTACCAATACGGTTAGAAGTTTTCCTATTAAGAATTTTATAAATTGCAAGAGTAAAAATGCGATCTATCTGTTGCAATGTAAATGTGGGGCCCAATATATTGGTAGGACATCCAGGACTCTTCATGAATGATTTATGAAACATTACTCAGGTATTTGTACTAAAAAAATTAAAGCATAGTGTACCTCTGCATTGTAATAGTTGTGGGCTGTTTAAATGCGAATAATTTTTGAGTATAGGAATAGATCTGGTTGAACCAGATTGGCGAGGGGGTGATAGGGCTGTAAGATTGATTAAAAGAGAAACTGAATGGATATATAAATTAGATACTATGGAGGGGAAAGGGTTAAACAATGAAATAGATATTCTGGCATTTATGGATTGATTCGGATTGTATTAATTCTGGTGGGTTTAGAAAATGTAGCTAGTATTAATCCTGACGCTGGCGGGCGAGCATAGTCTTAGAATGGCCATTAATAAGAAACCAAACCTCTAATTGTATTTAGTTTCACACGGTATAATGGAAATAAGAGCAGATGACATTTTTTTCTTTGTTATGTTTCACACATGTTGTTGGGCTGGATGCATTTGGTGGTTGCAGCCGCCCCATCGGGGAATAGGCACGACCCCACCCCTCCTGTACTATCTATGTTTTAATGTACTTCCAGCCAGGTCATCCCTGCAGCCAGGTCATCCCTGCAGCAAGATCCCGCTCCGTGTCTTTGATCCCAAAGTGGATTTTTGTTTCTGGGGGAGCATAAAGGTCCACCAGTCTACCTCATGTCTGACAAGCAGCATGAGCAGGTAAGATTTGCTATACAGCAGCCTGTGGTTTCATTTTTGGATAGGACGCGCCCTCATTAGAGGTGCCTTGACGCTGGCGGGCGAGCTTAGTCTTATAATGGCCATTAATAAGAAACCAAACCTCTAATTGTGTTTAGTTTCACACGGTATAATGGGAATATGCGCAGATGACATTTTTTTCTTCGTTATGTTTCACACATGTTGTTGGATGCATTTGGTGGTTGCAGCCGCCCCATCGGGGAATAGGCGTGACCCCACCCCTCCTGTACTATAGATCTGGTTGAACCCGATTGGAGAGGGGGTGATATGGCTGTAAGATTGATTGAAAGAGAAACTGAATGGATATATAAATTAGGTACTATGGAGGGGAAAGGGTTAAACAATGAAATCGATATTCTGGCATTTATGGATTAAGTCTTGATTCTGATTGTATTAATTCTGGTGGGTTTAGAAAAATGTAGCTAGTATTAATCCTGTTGAATTTGTGTATTTTTTCTGATATAAGTTTTTTTGCCCTTTAGGGTGTTCATATAATTTTTAATGTTGTTGTTTTTGGTATTTACGTGTGAAATATACCTTTGAAATGTAAGGGCAGAGGTGATCTTATCCATCTCGATCCCCGCTACTTATTTTTTGAATTTAATAAAAGAATCCACACATTTTTAAAGAAATTTATTTTTGAATAGTGAAAGTTTTTTCAAATTGGGTAACGAGAATGAGGAGATTGCTCTGACCCGTGGAAAATCGGAATAAAAACTTGATTTTTGTATAGAGATACCCTCACGCATGCGTAGTTTGAGATTATAAAAGAAAGGAAGACTCAATTTGTATGCAGCTATGCTCACACGCGTGCGTATTGAGAAGTAGGTGGTATGGAAGAAATTTCAACGTATGTATGCATTGAGTGAAGTCGGAGGAGTTCTGGGGCTTTGAAATCCCATTGGTGGAAAGTTTAAAAGGAAGACAGCTGAAGCTAATTTTATCAAGCCTTTTTGAAGATTAAAACATGCTTAAAAGAAGATCTGGAACATTCTGAAGTATGCTCCTGATGAAGGGAGACAAGCGATCTCATGAAACGCGTCGAGAGGCAACTTTTAAGAATGTGGACAGTGTGCTGAGAGTTCCCCAAGTCAGACAGTTCCAGATACTGGACGAGTGCCGGTAGCAGATCGTGGATGGTCGCTAACTATTGCGGGAGGTCTGAGTCATTGTGGCAAATGTTCATATGCAAATTTTGTATGTGCTTTTAAATCTGTGAGTTTGTTCTTTGTTCAATTTTTATGAATCTTTTATTAAGAACTACTACACCATATTAGATTCTATTTTTTCCAGATTGGAGTGGAGGAGCACAAAAGTGGAAATCAAACCGCACCTGGATTTATATCCCATTAGTATATGAAATATATGCACTGTTTTGCACCGCTGTACTTTTTATATGCCTTTACCATTCATTGCTGACATTTGGAAGAAGCTAGAGGATCTGCGATTGTTAGAGCATATGGAAAGACAATCAGCAGGGGTACTAATAGAGAAGCCTGATTTATGGTCCATCTGGGATATCATTATGGTTAGGTCATATTGTGATTCTATTTTTCTCGGATTAAGTTTTTTGTCCTTTATCCTAGGAGTTATTTTTGCTCATTCTATATATGATGCATTTGTGTACTGGAGCAATTTCCCTTTCTGTACCCCCTTTGTTCTTTTACTAAAAACTTAATAAACATTTGAAGAAGAAAAACTTGCAAGATAAAGGACATCAAAGTGTGTAGAACCTATCATCCCTGCAATATTCCTGTAAAGAACAAATACTAGAAAAATTTATATGAGTTAACGATTTTATTTCAGAACAATATTTATCATTGTTAAAGATTTTGTTACTTTGAGGTTGTGAGCTGCTCATTGTAGCTTCTTTACTGTAATACAGAGTGACAGGAGATCTCAAAATAATTTCTTGCATAATCTTGCATTAAAAAGGTATGCAACATGTTAATACATAAAATCCAGTGTTTTGGGTAATGAAAGTGTTAAAAAGGGGAACATTTAAAAGTCATTACCAAATATTTCCACAAATAAACAAGTTACAGTGTTTTAATACCTCACTCCATGTCAATCCGGTTCGATTCAGAGAAAGCACCCTCAGATTAAGAAATGCACCAGACAAGGAAGATGGATTTGATGAGAGGAGTAATCTATTTTCACTGCATTATGACAAGAAAGGAATACAAGAATTACATTTAAAGATTTAAGCAGTTGTATTTAAATATTGCAATATAGTATCTCAATGAATAAAAGCATAAAACATGTTTTGAGCTCGGGACAAAATTCCTCATTTCTAATATAGTATTTTAGTTCCTAAAGGTTAAGATTCAGGTAGAAAAAAAATAAATCTCCATTTTCTTAAAAAGGTTAGAAATATTTATTTTATTTATTTATTTATAAAGGATTTTACCAGGAAGGATACATTGAGATTTCTCTTGTTTTCAAGTATGTCCTGGGTTCAAGAACATTGAAGTGTTAGTTACAGAAATACAAAGTAATACAATGCAAGATATTAAAAAAAAACAACACAAATATACAGATTAACAGAAAATAAATATGTAGCAAATATAGTCACTAGGTTACATGTTTACAGATGCATTCTGTATTGAGGTATGTTAGTAAGGAGCTCTTGAGTGACTGAAGACTGGGGGAAGATTTGATGGGGTCTGGGAGGTTATTCCATAATTGTGGTGCTCTGTAGGAAAATGAGGACCGAGCCACTGTCTTTTTGTATTGTGGTATTGCAAGTAAGGTGCTGGTCCTGGATCGGAGGTTATAGGATGAGGGAGCTGCTGGGGGAAGCAGTCTATTCAGGTAGGGTGGCAGCTTCCCAGAAATGCTCTTAAACACCAGGCTGGAAAGGTGAAGGGTGCGTCTGGATTCCAGCGATGGCCAGTTTAGCTCTTTTAACATGTCACAATGGTGGGTCATGTAGTTATATTGAAGCACAAAGCAGCAGAATGAGTTATACAATGTAGTAAGTTTCTGAAGGTGTGTTTGCGGGGCGGCTGCATACACTACATCTCCGTAATCAATAGCCAGCATAAAAATTTGCTGTACAATCTGCTTTCTTACCGCGGGACTCAGACAGGATTTGTTTCTGTACAGGGCACCTAGTTTGGGGTAAAGTTTAGATGAGAATTTTTCGATGTGGGGGCCAAAGCATAGATTGGGGTCCAACCACATACCTAGATATTTGAGAGAAGTGACTGTGGTCAGCATGCCATTTGATTTTGTCCCAACACATAGAAAGGGATTTTGCAATTTGTGTAGTTTAGGTGCTGTTCCAAAGAGCATCGTTACAGTTTTGTCAGTATTTAAAAAAAGTTTGTTGTTTTTGATCCACTTTTCTACCTCTGTGAATTGTTCTTGCAGCACGGCCTCCAGCTGCGGGAGATTTGGTTTGCTGGTATAGATAACAGTGTCGTCTGCGTACATATGTACAGTTGAGGCTTTGCAGATGTTGGGCAGATCATTTATGAATATTGTGAATAGCAGGGGGCCTAGTATTGAGCCTTGGGGTACACCGCAAGTGACTGGGAGTGGGAGGGAGGGAGGAGCTGCCAGAAATTGACACAGATTGTGATCGGTCGGATACATATGATTGAAACCAGGTTAGCGTGCGATCACCAATGCCAGAGTTTTTACGTTTTTCTAACAAGATGCCATGGTCTACCGTGTCAAAGGCCTTGGCAAAATCAAGGAAGATGGCTCAAGTTAGGTTTCCTTGTTCCATCCCAGCTTGGATATCATTGCAGACTTTTAAAAGGGCGGTTGTAGTTGAGTGATTTGGACGAAAGCCTGATTGATCTGGGGTTAAGTAGTTCCAATATTGATAATAATCACGTAATTGTGTGTAGACGCATTTTTCCAAGACTTTTGACATTACAGGGAGCAACGATATCAGACGGTAGTTGGATACCAAATTACTGTCACCACTTTTATGGATAGGTACCACTCTTGCAGTCTTCCAGAGCTTGGGTATGTATCCAGTCGCCAGTGACTCATTTATTAGGGTTGCGACAGGATTTGCAATTGCTGGCGCACTGATTTTCAGCAGCATTGCTGGTATTTCATTTTTGCTTACGGAGAAGTTTAGTAACGACACTGACAGGCACTGGTCTAAAACTGAATTCCTGTCTGATACAGGGACTTTGCACAGTTGGGGGGGCCTGACCTGCATGAGGCCTCTCTGATTGCATGTCATTTCCTAGCTTGGCAATCAAAGTGGTGGCGCATCCAACAAAATAATCATTAAAGGCATTTGCTACATCTAGGGGGTGTTGCAGGGTTTGGTTGTTTACTTTGACAGCAGCCGGCTGGGAGTGGACTGGGGGTGCTTGTATGTTAATTATGGTTCTCCAAAAGTTTCTAGGGTTTGATATGTTATTGTTTAGATTTTCATTGAAGTAATGGGCTTTGGCCATTTTTGTTTGTTTTGTGCATTCATTCCGGCATTTTCGGTATTCGTAGTGATCGTTCATGGAACCAGTACTCTTGAAATTTGACCATAGTTCATCTCTAAGCTGGTACATTAGTGTAAGATCAGCTGTAACCCAGTGGAGATGGGTCCCTTTTACTCGCACTTTACGCAGCGGGGCATGGGAATTCCAGACTTGCAGGAGCTCAGACTGAAAGTATTCAACTGCACAGTCTAGGTCTGGGATTAGGTTTAGCCTGTACCAGGGGAGCTGTTTGAGATCACCTAGGAAGGATTCAAGAATAAATTTCTTGAAAGACCTGGTGGTTATTACCTTTGGGGGAGATTTCAAGACCTTAATTTTGCGCACGCAGTACACTAGACAATGGTCACTAAAGCTATTAGCAAGAACGCCTGCCTCCTGTATCCTATCAGGAGATGAGGAGAGAATCCAGTCCAGCAAGGTATGGTTAGGGCTTTTCATATTAATGCGAGTGGGGGAGGAGATTAATTGAGTTAGCTGCAAAGTTTTAAACAGCGAGCAGTGTTTATTGTTTTTAGGATTTAGCCAATCTGTATTAAGATCGCCGAGGACCAGCAGTTCACTTTTTTGGTTTTGGGCAAGTAGGTTATCAAGGATTTGAGATATGTCAGAGAGGGAGTGCACTGGAGAGCTCGGTGGACGATAGAACCCAGCAACAATGATTGATTTACTGAATGGGATCTCAATTATACCAGAGAGGAAATCAAAGGTGACAGGAGAGCTAGACGTCTGTAAGGGGGTGAACTTTATGGACTCCTCAACATAAATAACAATTCCCCCTCCTCTCTTTGCTCTGTCTTTTCTATAACATGAATACCCCTGTATTGATATGGCAGAGTCTGGTACTTTTGGGGTTAACCATGACTCTGTGAGCACAATGATTTTGGGCTTGTAATAGCAACACCAAGCCTGAAGCTCATCCAATTTAGGGAGTAAACTTCGGATGTTACAGTGCACAAATGAGAGGCCTTTTTTAGTGGGGAGACTAAAGGTTGTGTCACCTATAGGACCAGGGTTAATTTCCACATCGTTTGCCAGGGAAAGTAGCAGAATAAATAGGAATTTGGACAGAGTTTTCTTTTGATAATAATGTGGTTGCAGAGTTTTAAATCTTTGTGGGGGGGTAGGAGGGCTGGATTTTAACACTCTCCACCAGCACTCATCTGATAGGTTAAAAGAACTGAGCAGGCTGTGGTGTATTGGCACTGGTTTTCCATCCTGGGGCAATTGGAAAGGTGTATAGAAGGAGAGAGTAGTTTTAGAGAGAAGGGATGATAAAGAAAAGAGAAGCAATAGTGGGATAAACATTATAGTGAAAGGTGTTGGAGGTGAGTAAACATGAAATAGAGAGGTACCAGAGTAAATGGTTAAGGTTGCTGCGATATCACATGATCAATTAGTTGGGTATATATCAAATGAAAACCTTGGGGGGGTGGGGGGGTGAGGGTGGTCGGGAGCATTGTCCAGCTGGATGAGGGTAATGAGCTGCTCTCTGCAAGGGCCTGCTACAAACCCTGACTGAGTTTGTGGTGTGTGCTGAAAGAGAAATCAAGATTGCAAATAGCATCACATTGGGTTGAAGTTGTCCAGGAACTTAGGGGGGAGTTTGTAGGGGGCAATAAAAGTTAAGGTTCGTTGAACAGGACATTGGGCAGAATTGCAGGTTTAGAGCAAATGGGTAGAAAATGTAGAAAAAGGGAGTGGAATGCAGAATTCAGATAGCATTGCAACAATTCAAATATATATAAAGATACACTTGTGTGCTATACATATATATATATATATATATACATACACACGTATATATCACATATACGTGTGTGTATATATATATGTATCACACACATACAAACACATATACAGTGATATTACAGAGTAACCATAATATACATCAAAAGAAAATGCATTAGGCTATGTGAGACGTAGAAATGTAAGATCACCTTCAGTGAATGAAGCCTCTAAGCAAGATGCCTCATTGTGGAAAGTCCAGCTGGATGAGGGTAATGAGCTGCTCTCTACAAGGGCCTGCTACAAACCCTGACTGAGTTTGGGGTGTGTGCTTCAGTGAATGAAGCCTCTAAGCAAGTTGCCTCATTGTGGAAAGTCCAGCTGGATGAGGGTAATGAGCTGCTCTCTACAAGGGCCTGCTACAAACCCTGACTGAGTTTGGGGTGTGTGCTTCAGTGAATGAAGCCTCTAAGCAAGTTGCCTCATTGTGGAAAGTCCAGCTGGATGAGGGTAATGAGCTGCTCTCTGCTCATAATAGGATTCCATTTTCTTTTATAACTCCTAGTTTGTTTTATGAAGACTACTTTAAATCTTGCATACAAAATTTAGTAACAAAAAGCACATATAATAACATATACATACATACATACATACATACACAAAACATGGGATGCAAACATAATTGTGGGATATTTCCGAAAACTTTGTTAGCTGGTTGTCAACTCCACATAACATGTCATTTGAGGAGTATATATTAAAAAATAAAAACAGATAGTGTGGGTTAATAGTGCCTTGTTTATTGTTCTAATGGAATTTAGAGATTCAATGCTGCTCTACATAGGGCTAAAGGGTAGTGGATCCCATTGGCACTACCAAAAAGTGTGGGTGTTGGAAATTGAAATAATCCCCAAGCGCAAAGATCATTGAATGAAATGGTGTTCCAAACTCATTCTACGTGAGCCATGCAGGGTTATTAAATACGAGCAAACAGATTACCTCAGCATATTGTAGCATATCGGTAGCTCCCATGCATGAAACACAAAAACCAGAAATACAGACCGTAGGATTTATTATTTTCTCTATTTTTGTTTTCTCTTTTTTCTTATCTAATAGATCAGAAATCGGTTTTAACTCCAGATGCACTTTTTGGTTATATCCCATATTTTGAGTATTCTTTGTTTTTACCACCTTCTTATTTTGGTTCCTGCTTTTTTAAATATTCCTTTGAGGAGTCTCCAGAGACTGGCAGTGCCACCCTGAAGAAGTTGGCACGTTGCTACCGTACCGAGCCAACGCATGTCCAGTCTCCTGAGCACGAGTGAAAGAGCATTCTACTTCATACTCAACTTACGCCTTCACAACAGCATTACACTACTGTTTGTATTTCTGGCTTTTGTGTTTCATGAATGGGAGCTACCCTCAACCAGGCCATATTTTGCAGATCACCTTGGGGAAACGCAGACTGAATCCTGCAATCACTGAGCAGCAAATCATATCACCTGTGCTGTGCTTCAGATATCTAGCAAACCTAGCGAGGCGGAGGTTTCTGAGGACAGGTTTGTCGAAACACTGGCATACAATATGCTGAGGTAATAGTTTTGATGAATAGACCTGTAAGATTTTCTTCAGAAGTTGAAATGAACATGTATTGCTCAAACAATATGGACAGCTACAAGAAGCAGTTACTCCGGCTCTCTTTCAAACACTTGAGACCATGCACTGTTGCAAGAAAAAAAGGCTAGCTGCAATTGAATACAGAGGTGGCCAAACGTATTGGTACCCTTACACTTTAGCAAAATGTGAAATTTTATCAGAACCAAGAAAAAAAAATCCAGACCTGTCAACTTTGGCAGGTCTACGATCCATAGGGTGTTGGCTTTGTCATGATGCAATACGAGTTACTGACAACGTCCATACTCCCAAAAGTGTTGTGTCATCCTGGCGAGTGTGCGTGCGCCAGGATGACCGGTTGCATGAAAGAGCATCCAATCAGGGCTGCTCATACATGAGCACTGTATTATTGCACGGGTATGGGGTTACAAAGCCCTGATTTTAACAAAGCACTGAAAGCACCATTAAACAGGCTCTCCCACTGCATTTTTCCTTACTGCCCCTGAAAACCAAGTGACAGCATACAGTTGTCAGGTGAGTGGGAGGAATAAAGACTGACACACCAAATGCATTTGTGCAAAGCAGTGACTGGTGTGTGAGACAAGGCAGAGCACAGGGAGGTGGAGTTCACTGAATTTCCACCAATCAGCTGGCATGTATGATCGATGCAACGATTTATAGGCGTACGCATACTGCCAAAGTTCGATATTTTTTTATCCCGCTGATGCCAACAGAGCGCAATAAAACTGCAGGACACACTGAGCGCGTGATGCAGCTTCCAACACTGCTGCTCGTCACATCGCGCTCTGTTTATCAAGGCCTTAAGGGAAACCTTGTGTCACACTGTATGGACTTGGCAGATTTGAAATTGGCAAAATATCCGCTATCCACAATGCTTGCTTTCCTTACAGAACAGAGATTTCACATCACATATTTCTTTAAAGACAAAAAGAAGGCAAGTTTGGAATAATCCAATATTTCCTTCTTGTCCATTCAGGTTTGCTTTTTGAAGTACGTTTCAGATCATTATCCCGCTAGAGTAGCCATGACCTGTGACTAAGATAAAGCTTTTTTACACTTAGCAGTATGTTTTTCCTGGCATAGTATCTGTGATATTGTTACCGGAATCTGCTAGGTTCACTCGGGACGAGGCCGGACCGGGCACGAGCAAGGATTGTCTGAACACGAGTCTCTTCAGGAAAGGCAAACTTTATTGTGACGTCACACAGAATGCTCACACAGGATTGAATTGCAAAGAGTGAGCCCCGAACTCACCCCGTCCGGGGGTCTTATACCCCGAATACATAATTAGGCACATCCCAATTATCCCACCTCCCGGTGACACTATCCCACCCCACGTGGGTTAGTACCTCCCTTGGTCGATTACAAAGACATTCCATACATTGGCCGTAAATTGGCAAACTTCATGTTAGTTTGACAGAAAGTGATTTGCTGTTTCGCTCAATCCGGCCTGTGCCCACCTCCCTAGAGCCTGCTTAGTTGTTGAAGATAAGACCTGGTCTGTTTTCTACGCTTTTCTTTGTCTCTCGGCAGGCCTCTGTGACCTTGTTGTATCCATTTGTCATCCTGTCCCTCCGTGCCAAGAACGGCCCAGATCTTCCTCAATTTTAATTGCTTCTCTGCTAATCTAACACATTCCTAAAATTCTATGTAAGCTTCATTCTAGTTTCAACTAAAATCTACCTAGTTATTTTCAAGTGAACCAATATTCTGAACAAGATGGCCGCCTGGCTCATAGCGGCAACCATCTTTTGGCCTGGTTCTCTTTCAATATGCTCATACACACTGCACATTACTGTGAGTTTTATTGCTGTGCAGCTCTGATATAGTAATGTGTGGTGTTTATGAGCGTATCACAGCTGCACAGCAACAAACCTCACAGTAATGTGCCGTGTGTATGAGCTTTTGCTGCTGTGCAGATCTGTGATACGCTCATACACACCGCACATTGCTGTGGGTTTTGTTGCTATGCAGCTATTATACAGTAATATTTGTTGTGTATGAGCGTATCACATAGCGCCATCATTGTTTATTTTATTTAATTTCTGTAACATAAACCCTGGTCATGCTCTGACCCCCTGTATATCCCCATAGGGAATTCCTGGCCGGGGGAGGAGTCCCTTTTCTGATGTTATCACTACCATGCGTGATGACATCAGTGGGCGGGGCTTGGTCCCACTGGCAGCTGACATCCAAGATGTAGGCTCCCTTGATAATTTAGAATTTCTAGGATAGATGGCTATGAGCGTCAGGTGGGAGAACCTGCCGTCTTAGCCAAGGGGGAAATGTGACCGGAGCAGGCCAGAAATTAGCCGCCATATTGTTCCCTAGCAGCCATCTTGAGCAGAGCTAAGATTCACATATTTGTAAATAGCGAATATTAACGGACTTAGAAGTGTTCGCAACAATTTTAGAAATTCCAGAGACTTTCCGGCAGAGCAATTAAATAGAGAATTCAGCCTGAATAAACAGGAGTGTCAGAGAACCGATTTAGATACACCAAGGCCAAGAGCCACAGGTGAGAACAAAGGCCTCATTAGACCAGCTGCACCCTTATCTCTCATCAACAAAAACAAGACTCTTGGAGGCAGATAGTGACAGGATCTGGCTAGATGTTAAATTATCCAATGGTCATAACTGTATATGAAAACTGCCAATTTGTGGAATGCCTTTGTGTCTGAGATGAGGGGATGGCACATTTGCCCTGGGGAGGGCAAATCGTCCATGGGAGGGTTATTGGGATGTACTGTTTATGCTAATCAAAGTATAAGAATTGTAACCCAATGTTTGGAACGCACTCAAACTTTGCGATTCAATCCTGTTTGAGTCTAATGTCAATAAAGAACGCTTTTTCTGCAATTGACTCGTGTCCGGCCTGTCATTGACCGCACCGTGCCAACCTTTCTCCCGACTGAACTGAGTGGATTCCAGTAACATTTTTGGGAGCTCGTCCGGGACAATAGGCAATTGCAGATGTGTTGCTAGCCACAGAGTACATAGCGATTTCTAGCAGATAGAGAGAATAGTCGCGAAATTTGAAATCTTGCTTTGTGCTGAATGTATCTGGTATAGTGTGTGTTGTAAGTGCTGTGAGTGAACGTGCGCCTACCTGGAAACAGGGAAGCAAATCTGAGAGTGGACTCTGATTAAGTGCGATACCGGCTCAGGAGACTGCAGTCGGCCACTAAAAGAGGAAGCGAGACCATCACGAGTGAACGGTCGCTTGAAATACCAGACTGTCAAGCTTAAATTGTTTTGTATTGTGGTAAAATCCCGATAGAAAAGTTGTAACCATGGGTAACGGAACATCACGCCCCAAGAAAGGGAAGGTGGGAGAGACACCTTTAAAGTATATGTTGTATCATTTTAAGTCCCTATACAAGGTGCACAAATATGGTGTGGAGTTAAATAAGGAGAGATTACAGACCCTGTGTACCATAGAATGGCCAGCCCTAGTTCCTGAGTGGCCAGTAGAAGGGTCCATGGATCCCGTGCTGATCCAGAAGGTACATTCCCGTGTAACGGGAATACCAGAACATCCAGACCAGTACCCTTATGTAGATATCTGGAGGTATTGTGTAAAAGATACAGTGGCGTAGCATTGGGGTGCTTGGGGGCGGTCGCCCCGGGCGCAATTTTCTTATGGGGCGCAAAATTTCAAAAGTAATTTGAACCACTAATATTTTTCAGCAGGGATCAGCACTGGTGTCCATGAGAAGCCCTTGCATGGGCAACCGCCAGTTTTGCGGCACCGGCAGTGACTTAACACTCAGCGTCCGGGAGGACCAGGACAAAAAGTTCTGGTCCTGCCCTGACTCCTTCTTAATGCTGACAGGAGTCACGTGAAGCAGCACAGCATTATCCGACGGAACACCCTGTACCATGCTTGTCTGCCCCCTTTGAAGCCCTGTGCCAGCACCCCACCGCTGGCATTCCTGCAGCCGCTGAACAGGAAGGAGGGAGGGAGGCGCCTGCCCTGCAGCACATTTAAAATCCAGTCTCCACTAAGCCCCCTGGACAGCTCCCCCCCAGGCCACCAGCAACTCCACACAGATAGGCGGCACTGTGTGACACCAGAGCAGCGTAACCAACACACAGTGAGGGGGTACTGGGGGTATGGGGAGAGGGTGACTGGGGGTACTTGGATAGAGAGATTGACTGGGAGTACTTGGAGAGAGTGGGGGTACTTGGAGAGCGAGTGCCTGGGGGTACTGGGAGAAAGTGGGGGTACTTGGAGAGAAAGCGTGACTGTGGGTACTGGGAGTGACTGGGCGGTACTGGGAGAGAGTGACTGGGGGTCCTGGGAGAGAGTGACTGGGGGTACTTGAGGGAGAGAGTGACTGGGGTTACTAGGAGAGGGTGACTGGGGGTACTGGGAGAGAGGAACTATGCTAGGGTATACTGGGACAGGGTGACTTCTAGCAGTGGCGTAGCGTGGGGGGCATGTGTGTTTCATTTTTATTATATCAGTATTTTGTTAAAATACAATACATGTGCTTGTGGGGTAAGGGGGTCAATACTCTACTGGTGAAAGGGAATCAGGGTGTGGTACTCTGTATACAGGTTGGGGGTGTGCACAATTCTGCCTTGCTCCAGGCGCTGACAAACCACGCTACGCCGCTGCCACCATGTCATGTTGGCAGTACAGAAGATAGAGGATTGCCCTCCACAAAATTTTGGGAACCCACCTCTCCTGGTAGGACATCCCGAAGAGACGGATCTTCCTCTGCCGCCTTATCCGTCTCACTATGCAGTGGCACGCCAAGCACTTGATGCCATGGCTGCACAGTCGGGGGCCCTGGTAGCTGCTAGTTCCCCGTCCATGGACCCTACGGCCCCAGCTGATCAAGGTGGGGCGGCTGCAGTGGTGGGGGCTCAGATCATTGTTACTCCCTCAAAGATTGAGGCCCCAGATGGGGTGATGTACAGGCTGGAAAGCCCGAGGCTAGAGCCCCAGTTAGTGCTCCCCTCACAAGGTATAGTCTCAGATCCAAAGGCTGTGACCCTGGGTGATAATATTGTCAAGCCCCGTATGATTTACCAACACCCCGGTAAACTCCAACTCCCATTGCGTACGGTACCTGGGCCCAGCATAGATGGGGCTCCAGGACCGGATGTGTTGATTTATGTCCCTTTCACCACTACTGATCTGTTCAACTGGAAAACCAAAACCCCTCCCTACTCTGAGAAGCCGGCATGTATTACGAGTTTAGTGGAGTCTACTATGGCAACACATAATCCCATGCTGCTGCTGACATTATTTACCACAGAAGAGAGGGGACATATTAACACGAATGCCTGTAAATATTTGTTAACTTCAGCAACAGAGGAGGGTTCTGCAAATCCAGAGGCATGGGCGGCGGAACACTATCCCAACAAAGATCCCCAATGGCCATATACAGAGGCAGGGATGGCTCACCTCCAGAATTACCAGGCAGCTGTTTTAATGGGGATAAAGACATGGCAAAGGAGCCTGTTAACATAGGAAAGATAGCCGAGGTGATGCAAGAAGTGAAGGAAACTCCCAGCGCGAATCTGGAGAGACTAATTGAGGCTTACCGAATATATAGCCCATTAGACCCTGAGGCGGCGGCGAAGCGCCGCATGGTAAATTCCTCATTTGTAAGCCAAGCACAGAGGGATATACGCAATAAGTTGCAGAGACAGGAGGGATTCATTGGGATGAATATTAGCCAACTGGTGGAGATTGCTAATAAAGTCTATCATAACAGGGATTTAGAGGAGAAGCGAGAGGATACACGGAAATTGAAAGCAAGCGCAGGTATACTGGCAGTAGCTATGATAGACAGGGAAGGTGCAGGCGGGGCACATGGGAATGCCACAAATGGCGGACCTGATAAAGGCAGAGGAACAAGGGGAAAAGGTGGCCGAACTGATTTGTGTCGGAACCAGTGCGCATTCTGTAAGGTGATAGGCATCACGAATGTCCTTAATTAAAGGAGAAAAATGGTGAGGAAAACAGTAATTCGGTTGGGGGGGGGGGAGAACAGCCCGTGGGCAGGTGACGAACGGAAGGTACGAGAGGAATGAAAATAATGAAGCTGGGTTTGTGGGTTTGGCAAGGACATCCTTTGAGGGACAAGCTCCATATTGACACAGACCAGGGCTGATCCCACTCGGTACCAGCGAGCCCACGGTCATGATGAGAGTGGGGGATGAGGATAAAGTATTTATGGTTGACACTGGGGCAGAGTATTCTGTTGTAACACAACCTATTGCACCCCTGGCAGGAGGGGAGGCGGATATTGTTGGTGCATTGGGAGTGTCGGCTAAATATCCCTTTCTAGCCTCACGCATTTGCAGTTTGGGGGGGGTCACCAGGTTTAACATAAATTTTTATACATGCCAGAATGTCCCATCCAGCTTCTGGGTCAAGATATCCTGAATAAATTGAAGCCCAAATTACGTTCCTCCCCGGGGGCCACGCTGAATTAGACCTACCAGAGAATGGTATCTCTATTATTAACGGAAGATCAGGATAAGGCAGAAATTTTAAATGATTATTTTTCTTCAGTATTTATCAAAGAGAAACCTATAACAGGAGACATGAAATTCATTAATAAAAACTTACTAATACAAAGTGACTGGTTGACTCAGGACAAGGTTTTGCAGAAATTAAACAATGTGAATGTGAATAAAGCCCCAGGGCCAGATGGAATTCACCCACGAGTACTGAGAGAGCTATGTGTTGAAATATGTAAACCTCTGTTCTTAATCTTTCAAGATTCTTTTCTTTCAGGAATAGTACCAGAGGATTGGAGAAAAGCTGACGTGGTCCCTATATTTAAGAAAGGTTTAAAATTTGTGCTTGGGAATTCTAGACCTGTGAGCTTAACATCTGTGGCTGGAAAAGTATTTGAGGGGTTACTAAGGGATAATATTCAGGAATTTATTGGGAGGTATAATGTAATTGGCAAAAATCAGCATGGTTTCATGAAACACAGATCATGTCAGACTAACCTAATTACGTTCTATGAGGAAGTAAGTAGAAGTATAGATCAGGGGGTCGCAGTGGATGTGATTTACTTAGATTTTGCCAAAGCTGTCGACACAGTTCCACACAAAAGGTTACTATTTAAATTAAGAAAAATTGGTCTAGATGAAAATACTTGTTCTTGGATAGAAAACTGGCTAAAAGATCGGGTACAGAGAGTGGTCATAAATGGTACATTTTCAAGATGGACACCAGTGGTAAGCGGTGTCCCTCAGGGGTCTGTTATAGGACCAATACTATTCAATTTATTTATAAAAGGCATTGAAAGTCATGTATCAGTGTTTGCAGATGACACAAAACTAGGAAAAGTAATACAATGTGAGCAGGATGTTACTTCGCTGCAGAGGGATTTAGATAAATTGGGGGACTGGGCACTTAAATGGCAGATGAGATTTAATCTAGATAAATGCAAAGTTATGCACTTTGGAGTGAAGAACACGCAAGTAATTTATACCCTAAATGGTACGGAGATAGGGAAATCCAAGCAGGAGAAGGATTTGGGAATAATCATAGACTTCAAACTAAGTAACAATGTGCAATGTCAAACAGCAGCCGCCAAGGCCAGCAAAGTATTGGCATGCATTAAAAGGGGAGTTCACTCACGGGATGAAAACATAATTTTGCCTCTGTATAAATCAATGGTCAGGCCGCACCTTGAATATGCCGTGCAATTTTGGGCACCAGTCTTAAAAAAAGATATTCTAGCGTTAGAAAAAGTGTAGAGACGGGCAACTAAATTAATAAGGGGAATGGAAGGGTTAAGTTATGAGGAAAGACTAACAAGCTTAAACCTGTTTAGTTTAGAGAAACGGCGCCTTAGAGGGGATCTGATAACCTTATATAAATATATACGGGGCCATTATCATCCATTGTCTGATAACCTATTCATTAACAGGTCTATACATAGGACAAGGGGTCATCCATTTAGACTGGAAGAAAGAAAATTTAGCTTAAAGCATAGGAAGGGTTATTTTACGGTGAGAACAATAAAGCTGTGGAATTCTCTGCCTGTTGAGGTGGTTGGGTCAGAGTCTGTACAGACTTTTAAAAAACGACTGGATGACTTCTTGCAGACACAGAATATTACGGGTTATAATATTTAATATGTGGGTAAAAGCTTCTTGATCCAAGGAGAAATCTGACTGCCATTCTGGGGTCAAGAAGGAATTTTTTCCCGGTATGTTGCATATTTCAGACTGGGTTTTTTGCCTTCTTTTGGATCAACAGCAGTAGGTTATGTGGGAGAGGCTGAACCCGATGGACGCATGTCTTTTTTCAGCCTATATAACTACACGGCAGCACTGTTTGGCCACACCAGATCAGCCACCCAGTAAAATTGCACTGGTGATGCCAAGAGAGGAAGAATGGAGGACAGTACCACCCTATCCGGCAGTCCCAGATCTATATGTATTACTCCTGGATTGTCCCGGAGTGTGGGCAGAAGAGAGTCCGCCAGGACTGAGTGTGAATATTCTGCCTGTGTATATTGATCTAAAGCCAGGAGCAGTACCCGTAGCTTTGGGACAATATCAGATCCCGCAGAAAGCTAAGCAGAATATACAGACACATTTACAGAGATTGCAAGATCATGGGATATTAAAGTTTTGTGTGTCACCATGGAACACTCTGCTATTACCAGTGCAGAAAGAGGGAACGCAGGAATACCGCCCAGTGCAAGACTTAAGAGCGGTTAACGAAGCAACTGTAACTTTACATCCTGTTGTCTCCAATCCCTACAATCTACTGGCATTGATACCCGTAAGTACAGAATACTACACTGTGCTTGATCTAAAAGACGCTTTCTACTGCATACGCCTCGCCCCTGCAAGCCAGCCCCGCTTTGCATTTCAGTGGGAAGATTCTAAGATGGGGCGCAGCATCAAATGACCTGGACACGCCTCCCACAAGGTTTCAAGAACTCGCCCACTATTTTCGGCTGCGCCCTAAGCCAGGACCTCCTGTCGTTCAACTCTCAGCCAAAGTTGTATTGCTACAATATGTCAATGACTTGCTGCTTGCTTCGCCAACTGAAAAAGACTGTTTAGCCGCAACAAAAGCTCTTCTGCATCTATTATGGCAAGCAGGCTACAAAGTATCCAAAAAGAAAGCTCAAATTTGTAAACAAAGTGTAAAGTATCTAGGTTTTCAATTAACAGGTACCAAGCGTGCATTGGGGCCTGAACGCAAAGAAGCAGTTTGCCGTATTCCACAGCCAAGGACACGCAAACAAGTACATGAATTTCTAGGTGCTGCAGGATTCGATCATCTATGGATCCCCAACTTTGCAGAAATAGCTAAGCCCCTGCATCAAGGTACCAAGGGGGTGAACAAGATCCATTCCTATGGGAAGAAAAACAGGCAGCAGCATTTCTAAAATTGAATACATTGTTAATGAAGGCCCTAGCCTTGGGCCTACCTGATCACAGCGAACCCTTCCAGCTATACGTGCATGAATATAACCACACTGCAACTGGAGTCCTGATCCAGTACATGGGGCCCTGGCCAAGGCCTGTAGCCTACTTATCCAAGCAACTTGATCCTGTGGCCTACCTCCGTGCCTGAGAGCAGTGGCTGCTACAGCAATGCTGATATCTGAAGCTGACAAGTTGACTTTAGGCCAAGTACCTTCATGTGAAAGTACCTCATGCAGTCAAAGCCCTGCTTGATGTCAAAGGGAGCTACTGGTTCAGCAATAGCCGAATGACAAAGTACCAAGCCATGATGTGTGAAAATCCACGTGTTCATTTGGACCTCATCGCTACTTTGAACCCTGCTACACTGTTTCCCAACACAGAAGACGATCCAAGTCATGTCTTCAAGTTATTGAAGAAGTATTCAGCAGCAGGCCGAATTTAAGAGACTTACTCCTAGACAAATACGATCTGCAACTCTTCACTGATGGCAGTAGCTATGTGAAAGATGGCAAGAGACTAGCCGGCAATGCTGTAATAACGCTGGAAGAAATCCTAGAAGCAGAATATTACCATCAGGGACATCATTACAACTTGCAGAAAATGTGGCTTTGACCAGAGGCCTACAGCTGCCAGAGAACAAGAGAGTGAATGTTTGTACAGACTCTAAATACTCCTTTATGACTGTCCATGCCCATGGAGCTCTCTACAAAGAAAGAGGACTTCTAACGTCATCTGGAAAGTAAGTGAAATACTCAAAACAAATTCTGAATTTACTGAAGCTGTCTGGAAACCGAGTGCTGTTAGTGTCATGCATTGTCGAGGACACCAAAAGGGTAATGCTGAAATACCGAGAGGAAACAGAATGGCTGACCAAGCTGCAAAGACTGCTGCAAGCAAGGACATCTCTGACCAGGCCGGTGAAGGTCAACCTACCCCGAGTAAAGTACTGCCCTGTGTCGCAAGAAGTAGGCAAGATAACGTCACGCCTCTTGATATGCCCAACTATAATTTCTACGTGAATCAGAAGAGATTTGAACCAAATGGCGAATTCATTGAAGTTATTCTCCACAAGTTGGGCTCTGCGCATAACCTACTAGAGACTAATCATGATTACGTCCAATGGTTATTTCCAATCCTGGAACAAGATCGAAATAAGTTTGCACATCCATTGAATCATCTGGAAATTGAACTTATGCAAAACACCTCAGAAATTCAGCAATGGCTCTTTCGAGCCTACAAGATGATGCTGAAGTTCTTCGGTGTAAAATTAGTGGGGGAGGATGAAGAAGGAAGAGAAAATATTGAAGATACAAGCTGAAATTTCTTGGAGAGATTTGAAAATCTGAACTCGCACAGTCACAATAATCTGCGGATAACCCGTATTCTGACATGCTTGGGGTTGTTGGGAGCTGAGAAGTACCAGGCCCCACTAGTGAAGTTCTTCCTGAAATAAACACTCATTGAAAACCAGCAGCTGAATATGAAAGACAGTGTGCTCAATTACTTCCTGTTTACTGTGAAGAATCAACAGGAACGTCGAGACTGTCGGGTATATTACACAGAAAAGGAGAGATTTAAAATGGATGCCTGTAGCCATTTTGTTTTAAAGACAGTTTTTCTTTCAAAATTTCTCTAGGTTTAGAAATGAACAAGGTTTTTTTTTTACAAAGTTCATTCCTGGGTTAAGAAGTCCCAGACATGAAGGAACCTAGAATGAATGTGAGATAATGCTAAGACATGTCATAAGTAAATTTATTGGTCTGTTTTAAATTTTTAAAACAAAAGAGATTTTGTCTTTTGGGTATAGGAATAAGAGTTAAATATTCTGTAATATAGAATTATATTCACAAAATATATGTTTATAATCAAGGTATATTTTATTATAATTACAGTATGAAATATATACTCCAAAATATTGTAGAAAGTATATAATTGGTAAATAATAAAAATTACTAAAGAATAGATTCTGTGAGTTAACCAGGAAGAATTTAGCTGATAAGGCTCTAAGCAACCAAAAGGGAGGAGAGCTATAAATCTCAAGACAGAGACAGTCTAGTAGTTAGAAGACAAGGTTCTTTGTTAAGCCAGTCTGACCTTTTGACCCAAGATAAGATATTAAAAAGAAATAATGGAATTAATGGAATTAATATAAGAAGTGCAATACTGCCCTCTAGAGGATAGTAAAAATAATTAACCATGACGTCAAATTGGGTATAATAGGCAGCAAAGGTTCTTTTGTAAGGCAGTCAGAGATTCCAACAGACAGAGACTCACATCAGACTCACATCACCATGCACTCAGATCCCAAGACATGAGGCAATTAATATTCTCACCAAATCTCTAACTCACATGCATTGATTATCATATCGATAATTTTCACATATTCCAAAACAAAGCATCACATAGAAAATTCCAAGGCAGACTCATCAACATCCAAATTGGACAGGTAATGTATGAAATAAGGAATTAATGTAAAAATATATTTGTAGAGATTTTTGCAACGTAGACTGAGACTTCTCGGATAAGGTTAAAATCCAAATTCTAAGTAATTCTATTCTGCAGATAGAAGTATGAAGAAGTGGATATAAGGATTTATTCCTAAAGAAATGTTGCAAGATTGATACCAATATATATATTGAATTTGGAAATTACTGTGATTAAAATTAATGAGCAAGGAATTATAGAACTACAAAATAAAAAACAAAAGATTAGAAATTTAATTCTCGAGATTAGGGGAGGATTCACTAAATAAGTTTTTATTACTTATCAATAAATTAGCTCATCTTTTGTTGATCCATGTAGCATAGAGATATATATATATCTATAAGAGCTGGCTGGTTAAACATTGTTTGCTGGGAAATGCATGTTGTATTAAGCAGAAATGTTTATTAACCATTTGTGTATTAGTTACTAACTGATAAGGTAAATGATATTAATCATATATGCAGTTACTAACCGGAGATACATATATTGTGAAGCTAGTTTTTATATGCTGATGGAGTGTGGTTTATAAATTGTTGTTCATGATATGAGATTTGAAATTTTTTTGTATACGTAATAAATATATATATATTTTTATCCGATTATTGATTATTGTATTTTTTAAAGCAAAACACAGACAATTAAAAGAATTCAGGATAATTTCTAAGAGATATAGACGATTGATATTTGTGTCTCGTATAAGTTTCTTATGAAATAATAATCCCTGATATATTGGAGACGACTGCCGAGGTAGGTCCAGTAAGTCCAATATAGACATATTGGAGGCTTGGCTGATAAATCCAATATATACAAACGTGTTGTATTCACGTGCAGAGATTATATCCGACAAGACCTGATTTATTTTGCATGGACAAATTATCACCCTCGGGAAGAGTTCAGATGGGGAAAAGGAGAAGAGCTAGAAACGTACAAAACACCGTACTCCATCATGGCCCCATTGTGGCTAGCCCTGTTGAGTCAATGGACACCTGTATACTCAGAAAAAGAGAAGAAATGGCTCTCAGAGGAACCTGGCAAGTACGGAGAAGATGGATGTTCCAATTGATCAGCAATCAAATTGTCCTCCCTGCAACACTAGCGCCAGAAATCGTTAGAGCTTTCCATGCTAGCACTCATGGAGGAAGAGAAATCATGGAACAACAATTAGAACCGCATTTCTATGTTCCGGGACTCTGCCATTTGCAAGGCAATAGCCCAACAGTGTGTCACTTGTGCCAAAAATAATCCGAAGACAGGCCCATGGCAACCTCCAGGAGTGCAACCCATAGGACTGTCTCCAATGGCGTCCCTCCAAATAGACTTTACTGTGCTCCCACCCTGTCAGGGATACAAGTACCCGCTTGTGATGGTGTCTACGTTAACTGGATGGGTTGAGGCCTTCCCAACCAGAACTGAAAAGACAGCTGAAGTCTTCTTCGGGAAATTATCCCATGATACGGACTACCGCTTGAAATCGGGTCAGACAATGGCCCTGCCATTATCCAAGCCTGTCTACAACAACTGGCACATCAACTGGGCATCACCTGGAAGCTACATACAGCCTACAGGCCCCAAAGCTATGGAAAAGTCGAACGCATGAACAGAACATTAAGGACTGATGGCCAAAATGTGTCACGAGACATCACTGGGATGGTTAGAGGTGCTGCCGATAGTCTTGTTGCATATTAGATGCAGGCCAACCCCACAATTGAAGCGAAGTCAGTAGGAACTATTGTTCGGGCGGCCTACCCCTCTAATTAATGGGCTAAGGGGGACCTCCGGGCATTGGGAGAGGCTAAATTGAATTTACAGGTACTGTTGTTGGGCCAGTCAATGCAGAAACTGAACACTTGGGTTGGTGATAATCTACCTCATTTTTTGTATCCACCATTGCATAAGTATTGTCCAGGTGATTCGGTATGGGTGAAGGAGTGTAAGGCTGACCCGCTAGGCCCAAAGTGGAGGGGGCCTTACCTTGTTCTATTATCCACTCCCACAGTAGTAAAAGTGGCCAAGCTGGTACTGTGGATACATCATTCAAGATTGAAACCAGCAGCAGCTATACCGGAGTTCCAGTGGAAGACTGTTCTTGACGAATCCCACCCGTTAAAGCTGACAAGGTCCACTGTTGAGTCTGCATAGATCAGCAAGTAGGTGTATTTATTTATATAGGATTTTACCAGGAAGGATACATTGAGATTTCTCTCGTTTTCAAGTATGTCCTGGGTTCAAGAACATTAAGTGTTACAGTTACAGAAATACAAAGTAATACAATGCAAGATATTAAAAAAAAACAACACAAATATACAGATTAAAAGAAAATACATATGTAGGAAATAGTCACTAGGTTACATGTTTACAGGTGCATTCTGTATTGAGGTATGTTAGTAAGGAGCTCTTGAGTGACTTAAGACTGGGGGAAGATTTGATGGTGTCTGGGAGGTTAGTCCATAATTGTGGTGCTCTGTAGGAAAAGGAGGACCGAGCCACTGTCTTTTTGTATTATGGTATTGCAAGTAAGGTGCTGGTCCTGGATCGGAGGTTATAGGATGAGGGAGCTGCTGGGGGAAGCAGTCTATTCAGGTAGGGTGGCAGCTTCCCTTGAAATGCTCTTAAACACCAGGCTGGAAAGGTGAAGGGTGCGTCTGGATTCCAGAGATGGCCAGTTTAGCTCTTTTAACATGTCACAATGGTGGGTCAGGTAGTGACATTGTAATGCAAAGCGGCAGAAGGAGTTATACAATGTAGTAAGTTTCTGAAGGTGTGTTTGCTACTGCATACACTAAATGCCGCTGCATACACTAAATCTCCGTAATCAATAGCCGGCATAAGCATTTGTTGTACATTCTGCTTTCTTACCGCGGGGCTCAGGCAGGATTTGTTTCTGTACAGGGCACCTAGTTTGGGGTAAAGTTTAGATAAGAGTTTTTCGATGTGTGGGCCAAAGGATAGATTAGGATCCAACCACATACCTAGATATTTGAGAGAAGTGACTGTGGTCAGCGTGCCATTTGATTTTGTCCCAACACATAGATGGGGATTTTGCAATTTGTGTAGTTTAGGTGCTGTTCCAAAGAGCATCGTTACAGTTTTGTCAGTATT
This sequence comes from Leptobrachium leishanense, assembly GCA_009667805.1. Classification (NCBI taxonomy): domain Eukaryota; kingdom Metazoa; phylum Chordata; class Amphibia; order Anura; family Megophryidae; genus Leptobrachium; species Leptobrachium leishanense. The sequence goes on from CM019066.1 coordinate 245,003,091, forward strand.
CAAAAAACGTTTGTTGTGTTTGATCCACTTTTCTACCTCTGAATTGTTCTTGCAGCACGGCCTCCAGCTGCGGGAGATTTGGTTTGCTGGTATAGATTACAGTGTCGTCTGCGTACATATGTACAGTTGAGGCTTTGCAGACGTTGGGCAGATCATTTATGAATATTGTGAATAGCAGGGGGCCTAGTATTGAGCCTTGGGGTACACTGCAAGTGACTGGGAGCGGGAGGGAGGAGCTGCCAGAAATTAACACATATTGTGATCGGTCGGATACATATGATTGAAACCAGGTTAGCGTGCGATCACCAATGCCAGAGTTTTTACGTTTTTCTAACAAGATGCCATGGTCTACCGTGTCAAAGGCCTTGGCAAAATCAAGGAAGATGGCTCCAGTTAGGTTTCCTTGTTCCATCCCAGCTTGGATATCATTGCAGACTTTTAAAAGGGCGGTTGTAGTTGAGTGATTTGGACGAAAGCCTGATTGATCCGGGGTTAAGTAGTTCCAATATTGATAATAATCACGTAATTGTGTGTAGACGCATTTTTCCAAGATTTTTGACATTACAGGGAGCAACGATATCGGACGGTAGTTGGACACCAAAGTACTGTCACCACTTTTATGGATAGGTACCACTCTCGCAGTCTTCCAGAGTTTGGGTATGTATCCAGTCGCCAGTGATTCATTTATTAGGGTTGCGACAGGATTTGCAATTGCTGGCGCACTGATTTTCAGCAGCATTGCTGGTATTTGATCAGGTCCAGACTGGTATTATGATTTTAAACAGGGTCACAGTGCGACCAGACATAACGCGGCCACGCAGGGCTGCCACTTCTTCTGTCATGGAAAAAAAACCTAAGCAAACAATATAGACATGAACACATAGAAAACGTTCATGTAAGTCAACAAGCAAAAAGTAGATAAAATATGACAAAAGAAAACCTAAGATAAGACACCGTAGGGAAGATTAAAGAAAGCTCCGCTCAAACGTCCTCGGGTAGAGAAAACAGAAAAAAAAAACACACGCCCATGTCCTCAGAAACCATCTCTTGCAGAAAGAGGGAGTAAAAAAAGGGAGAAAAAGGAGAGGGGGGTTGGGATCCTCTATTGTGACCTATGGGTCAGAAAATCAGGAGCTGAGGCAGGAAAAAAGCTCAATGCGGCGGGGGCAGTGGAGGGGTACATGTAGACATATTAGAGCAGGAACCGGCTAAAAAAGGAAAAAAAAAAAGGGCACGTAGGCAAAAGTTCTCAGTCCGGGGGTGTGGGCTCGCGGTCGGGGATAAGTCCCATGCCCAAAAGAATCGGCCATGCGTCGACTGGCTCCGAGATGGTGGTGGGGACATTCTCATGTGTTACCACAAGTGACCCAGCCACACCCCAGCGGTAACAGGTCCCTTTACGTCGAAGAAAAGTAGTCACCTCTCAGAAGCGCCGTCTCGCCATCAGGGTTATAAAGGGAAGGTCTCGGTACAGCTGCAACTGTGCTCCCTCAAACCGGATAGGTGGGCGGGCCCCTGGAGCTGCTAAACTTTGCGACTTGGTAGCTGCATCACCCGCCACCGCAATGACATCACGTGAGGCATCCGCTGGGGCCGCCGCAGCCTTACGGATTTGATACACCGCCCCAAAGATCTCGGGCGACTCCGGTGGAGAATCCAAGGCCTGACGCGCCACGCGGTTCGTGTAGTTGAGCAGATCCACTGTGGGGACCGACTCCGGGATTCCCCTGTATACGGATATTACGGCGGCGCTGGCGGGATTCCAGAGCCTCCACTGTGCGGGTAAGCAAATCCACCTGCGACCGAAGGGCGCACACCTGAGAAGACAGGACTGCTCGTTTCCCAGCTAGTTCCGCGTTTTGGGCCTGCATCATCACGACCTGGGAGCGGACCCCCTCCACTTCAGAGCGGAGTCCGGAAACTTCTGTAGACCAAAGGGTTTTAATTTTAGCGATAAAGCGTCGATAGTCTCCCATCATGGTGGGGCGTCCATCATCGGAGGCAGCAACATGGTCCAGGGCAAGGTGTGCAGAAGGTCTCCCAGCGGCTGCCGGTGGAGTCCCCGAACTTCCAGAGATGCCTGGGGACGGTTGGTTAGAGTCCTCAGTAGCGAAAGGGCTGGTGGGCCGCATGAGCAGGTCACCTGCGTCAGAGTGGGAAATGTCCTCCTCCGAGCCCCCAGAAGAGGGATCAGAGGAAGGCACTGTCGCCCTAAGAGAGGCCGTCGCCAGGGCTTTCTTCCGTTTCTTCTGGGCCCGTTTGCGTGCCGCGGAGCTCAGCGCTGCTCCATATCGTAGTTGCGAGGTCGGGGCCAGCCAATCAAAAACAGGGCCTCGCCCCGTAGGCCATGAGGTATCGTCCTCCTTTGAAGTGCCACAACCCTGGGACATGACAGGAGGGAGCTACTGTTCCAGAAAGGCTACCTCCACGCAAGGAATCACATATATCCCTCTGTCTGGGGCCCTCTGACCTGCTCAATAGCTGCTTCTGGGTTTTCTTTCCCATGTCCGGGAGTGATCAGCAAGCTAGCCACACCCCCTGGTATTTCATTTTTTGCTTACGGAGAAGTTTAGTAATGACACTGACAGGCACTGGTCTAAAACTGAATTCCTGTCTGATACAGGGACTTTGCACAGTTGGAGGGGCCTGACCTGCTTGAGGCCTCTCTGATTGCATGTCATTTTCTAGCTTGGCAATCAAAGTGGTGGCGCATCCAACAAAATAATCATTAAAGGCATTTGCTACATCTAGGGGGTGTTGCAGGGTTTGGTTGTTTACTTTGACAGCACCCGGCTGGGAGTGGACTGGGGGTGCTTGTATGTTACTTATGGTTCTCCAAACGTTTCTAGGGTTTGATATGCTATTGTTTAGATTTTCATTGGGCTTTGGCCATTTTTTTTCGTTTTGTGCATTCATTACGGCATTTTCGGTATTTGTAGTGATCGTTCATGGAACCAGTACTCTTGAAATTTGACCATAGTGAATCTCTAAGCTGGTACATTAGTGTAAAATCAGCTGTAACCCAGGGGAGATGGGTCCCTTTTACTCGCACTTTATGCAGCGGGGCATGGGAATTCCAGACTTGCAGGAGGTCAGACTGAAAGTATTCAACTGCACAGTCTAGGTCTGGGATTAGGTTTAGCCTGTAAAAGGGGAGCTGTTTGGGATCACTTAGGAAGGATTCAAGAATAAATTTCTTGAAAGACCTGGTGGTTATTACCTTTGGGGGAGATTTCAAGGCCTTTATTTTGCGCGCGCAGTACACTAGACAATGGTCACTAAAGCTATTAGCAAGAACGCCTGCCTCCTGTATTCTATAATAACGCCTGACCACCTGCCGACGATGGAAAGCCCCAAGGGAAACCCGTGAAGATATGTTACCCCATGTTGTTGCAGAGAGGGTGGGGGTAATCGATAAAGTCATTAAAAGGGGGTTCCAGGCTACTTTTACCCTGGGTGCTATCCTGCTGCTGATATTGTTAAGTGACTTAGGTGACTGTTCTTCTTGAAGGTGGCACATGCCAAGAGACAACTGTGTTGTTAAATTTTTCTCACATTTTTACCCAGACAAGTGAAAATAAACAAACGTGATTTGGGTCCTGTGTCAACACCGAAGCATCATTTGTTAATGAAATTTAAGTATGCATATGCCTAGAAATCTGGACAGACTTCTTGCTGGGTGTGCAGCAGATTGCACCCAGAGACAATTTATATCCCGTTTGCTGCAGTCCCCATGAATTTGACCACCACTTCTTTCGGACACTCAGATGAAACAAGCTGGGACCTTGCCTGCCTACCCAATAACTGGTCCTGTATACCCTACTGAGTGGTGCTTCCAGCTAGGACCAATTCATTTGCCAGTCCAGCTGTTTTAATTCATCAGTGAACACATCTCTATCAGGGACAGGTACAGGGAGACTCATTGTCCGACCGGTAAATCTGACACAGGGACAGAGACTTACGATTGTTAACCTCACTACAACCCGACAGAACGGAAAGTACCTCCTACGCCAACTAATAAGGATGATGATACAGGTCCACAAGGGTATACATTATATGTCCCCGTTCCTACTGACTGGGGGATGTCGGGTAAGGGCTATCAGAGACAAAATGGCGTCTGCATCCATTTTGTTTTCTGAACAGATAGATCAGATACATCACCAGAATATTTACAGTATTTATTCAATTATATTTGCACCTGCGTATACCCCAAGTGCCTTATATAATCAATATATATACTACACATATATCTAGGAGTAAGAAATGTTATGTTAGATAATAAAACTGTTTAGCAGATATTTTCTGTTTTTACTGAAAGTATAATGAACAAGAGTGAATTTAAAAGGGAATGGTTTTTCTTTTCTCTGAGCTACTCCAAGGCCGAATCCAAGATTAGTTGCTCATAGTTTCTGTAGTAGTAGGGAGTATAGGAGTCTACCTTACACTGAAAGCGGGAGTCCAATTAAAGCGATGAGAAAGTGAATGGTTTTGGATTAAACTAGATAATAATATGACATCACAGGTGTCAATTAGAGGAACAGGTGTGGTACAAAATTTTGTGATAACATACTGCCCTCAAGCGATGAGAAATAACATGTAAAACTGAAATATATGGCTTATTTCAAGTTTAGAAACTAACTTTGTGATTGGTCAATGAGGGACCAGTAGGTGTGGAATGAGAAGATATACCGCTCAAGTGAGAGAGTTCGGGGACTTCTTCACGGACATTCTGGGGACAGTCACTCACATTTCAACATCCACACGAGCACTTTGTGGACTCTTGGGCCATGCAATGGGTCACAAGTGAGATGACACTTACACTCCGACAAAGGAGACCCTCATGCTCACTCAAGTCTAAATCGACTAATACTCTCACTGGATCACTAATTCACTCTGGTATTTCCAGATATTCAGAGATACACTACATATCCCACTCTCCATAATTGAAGTGACAGATCTCCATAGAGATCAAACAGCAACGCATTATTATAATTGCAGGCTGATCGCTGCTCAAGACTGCTACGAAGTCAGAGGTAAGTACTGTATATGGAGGAGTGATTGATTTGAATTGAAAAGTTGATAAAGAGTTTGTCTTTAGCCAAACTCGTATTCCATAAATTATTAATTATGATATTATGGATTGAGAATAAGGCATTAAGTCACTACTGCAGCGTGATTATGAATACCAAGATTCTTATCTAAATCCAATAATAAACAGATAATATCTGTATCATAGTTAAATTGATTGCGAGCGGCTGTGGATAATAAATTCTACTGTCTTTATAAATTGGCTTAACTTTCCAAGCGGAGTAGATATTCTGAAGTAGATATGCAGATCAAGCAAAACAGGCTAGGTTTAAAATGTGTAATCTGATATGTGATTAGTGTAACAAATACTCAAACAATTGCTAACTGTTTAAGTAAAAATATATATATATATATATATATACGTTGTTGTAATAAAAACTCTTTGTTGCATCATTGGCTGGAAATGATCTGTGTTTGATATAATTCAATTAACATATATCCTATGGTTTTATGAATCTGTATACGTACGAAAAGAATGTAAATTATGTCCATTCTGGATCTTCTGGAATAATTGGTTAAGGCGTGGTTTATTGATTAATCGATTGAGGTTATAAAAGAATGAGAGATTAATGTGGTTCTGCGTTAATTCCGATCATATCTGCTACATTATATGTATTGCTGATAAGGGTTGTGTCTCATTTCTTCTAACTATCGATATCAAGTTGCCTAGAGATTAGTGACACTGCCGGGAGGCATTTCACTGAGATCAACGTCTATCCTATAAATCATCTGACAGGGACTACACATTTGTTGCGGAAAGACCTGCTACACATGGATACCACCTACCCTGACTGGACTGTTATGTGGCCAAACTAATCCCGATACAAAGGGTACAGGGAGACGATAAGCTACCGGACTGTGACGGTGAGCCCCCTATAGGTTGATGGGGAGCCTTTAAGCTGCGGAGGTTGAAGCCTTTAGGACAGGTATATGGTATATCTGCCAGTGACAGTCAATCACAGTACTTTATACAAACAGATACAGACTGATGATTCAGACCCTCCCAGCCAGGGAGTACAGATAAAGCCCTGAGAACCACTCAACAGCAAATTGGCTTTGTGGCCAAATGCCTGCTGAGTGAAACAGCTTAAATTATAAACAGACAGAATATTCCTGAAGGGACAGAATGAATTTTGCAAGCTGCAGGGCAGCACTCAATACTGATACAATAGTACAGACTGATGATCCAGACACTCCCAGCCAGGGAGTACAGATAAGGTCCTGAGTACCACTCAACAGCAAGTTGGCTTCGTGGCTGAGTGAAACAGCTTAATTTATAAACAGACAGAATATACCTGAAACAGACAAGGTTAATACTAGAGAGAGGTCCAAGAATCCAAGCCAGAAGGTCATACATAGAATATCAGAAATATAACTTCAGGGAACAGACAAGAGGGTAATCCAAAGACTAGAGCCAGGGGGTCATACACAGAATTTCAGAACAAGAATTACAACAATACAGCACGCAGGATCTAGATAGAATTTGGTCTATCCTGATCCAAGAATCAAGGGAAATCCTGGCCCTACATATAGGGCTGAACAGGTCATGTGACCGCAGACCAATTAGCCCAACAGATGGTCTGCAAAGCCTGATAACCAAAATAAACAGGAATCCCTGCTACCACCAGCAGGGGGCAGGGCCGAAATGTGACACTGACGTTACATTACACCCTAGATACCCCCTAGATTTCAGCAAACAGAGAAACGTGAATTATTCTCCAAGTGTGACCAGACATGGGCATGGTTTCCGGCATGGACTGGCTGGGGAATAGAATTGATGAGAAGATTGAATTACTCTGTGTTAATGGATGAAATTTTGAACCTAACCAGTAAAGATATCCAACTGTTGAACCTCGAGTTATGAGAAATTCGGAAATTACAAATGGTACATGATTTGGCATTGGAGCAGATAAGTGCTGCTCTGAATGGGTTATGTGAAATGACTATGCATTATGAATGTTGTACTTTTATCTGAAAACAGAGGAGGACCCAGACTATTATCAGGGAAATCCAGGATCATCAGGAAAAGGTGTCCCAGCTGCAGGACAAGGCCCGTCAGATAGCTGCCCGTCAGATAGGGTTGGAATCCCTTTTGTGGGTTCGGTTCTTTTGGGCACTGGTTCGGATCTATTCTCAGTTTTATCTCCCGAGCAGGATCCATGATAACAATGGCCATTATAATCTTGGTAATAGGGGCATTGGTCTACAGGATTGGGTTATGTATGTGGCCCTTGTGCAAGAAAGCCTTAATCCCCATGAAAAAGATGCCATTAATGATTACTCCGGATTTATTTCCAATGAAGGAAACACCCCCTGATTACAAGGCCTTGATAATTTTGAATTTCTAGGACAGGTGGCTATGGGCGTCAGGTGGGAGAACCTGCCGTCTTAGCCAAGCTGGGAATGTGACCGGAGCAGGCCAGAAATTAGCCGCCATCTTGTTCCCTAGCAGCCATCTTGAGCAGAGCTAAGATTCATGTACTTGTAAATAGCGATTAACGGACTTAGAAGTGTTTGTATAGATTTTAGAAATTCCAGAAACTTTCCGGCAGAGCAATTAAATAGAGAATACGGCCTGAATAAACAGGAGTGTCAGAGAACTGATGTCACGGTTCACGCCGTCGCCGCCGTGGCAAGAAGGCCAAAGGTGGTACTGCACCCTCCTGAATGGATATACACAGCATCTCTCTGGCTACGCCACCTTGCACTTCCCTCAGGCTGTGTGAACTTCAGGTGCTATCACTAATAGACCTGTCATTCCCTTTATAAGGGTGGAGCACCCATGATCCAGTGCTGCATTGTCTCACTTATTCCCTGGTAGCCTTCCTTCTAGACCTGTTCCCATCCTCTGATATTATTGACTACCCGTGTACCGACTTCTTGCCTTGAATATTGACCACGTTTGCCAGCCGCCTGCCTCGACCTATTGCATGGACTATATGACCCACGTATACTGCCTACTGCTACCGAACATCCAGTGCCCGCTGCTGCCAAGCATCAAGTGCCCGCTGCTGCCAAGCATCCAGTGCCCGCTGCTGCCGAGCATCCAGTGCCCACTGCTACCGAGCATTCGGTGCCCACTGCTACCGAGCATCCAGTGCCCACTGCTACCGAGCATCCAGTGCCCACTGCTACCGAGCATCCAGTGCCCACTGCTACCGAGCATCCAGTGCCCGCTAACACGAGCATCCAGTGCCCGCTAACACCGAGCATCCAGTGCCTGCTGACAAGCATCCAGTGCCCACTGCTACCAAGCATCCTGTGCCCTCTGCTTCCAAACCTCCAGAGCCCTCTGTTTCCTGTCTCGTGTTGTATGTAAGTCTCCTGCTGTGTTTTCCCTCAGTGTCTCCCTGTATCTGGTTCCTCCCTGCATTGCCTCCCCAGACATCTCCATTCCTGCATTGCCCATATTGTTGTATATTGACAATAAACCCCCTTTTTACTTTATCTACATGGCTCAGCTTGTTTATCACCGCACACCGGGCTCATACCCTATTCCCCTCTGCCAGGCCCGTGACAACTGATTTAGATACACCAAGGCCAAGAGGAGCCACAGGTGAGAACAAAGGCCTCATTAGACCAGCTGCACCCTTATCTCTCAACAACAAAAAGAAGACTCTTGGAGGTAGATAGTGACAGGATCTGGCTAGCTGTTAAATTATCCAATTGTCATAACTGTATATGAAAACCGCCAATTTGTGCAATGCCTTTGTGTCTGAGATGAGGGGATGGCACATTTGCCCTGGGGAGGGCAAATTGCCCATGGGAGGGTTATTGGGATGTACCGTTTTTGCTAATCGAAGTATAAGGCTAGGGTCAGACGAACGCATTTTTCACGTGCGTTTAGCCGCACGAAATCACGGCCGTGCTAGCAGCAAATGACGTCCAATGCCGTGGAACATACGACGAACGGCCGCACGAAAGTTCGTCCGTGCAACGCAAGTGGCCAACGAACGCATTTTTTCGAGAACGTCAAACCGCTACTACTGACGTACAGAGTGCGCTGCGGCCGCATAGCGGCGTGTGTGTGTGATTAGGAGACGTCAGACGCTGCTAATGTCCGGCTAACATAACGTCCAGACACAAAAAGTGTTTGATTGATGATCCGTACAAAATCACGGACGAAAAGGCGCATCGTATGACCGCTGTCGCGTATTCCGGGAAAATATACGTACGTTCGTTCGAACGCACTTTTTCACGGACAACGTGAAAAATGCGTTAGTCTGACCCTAGCCTAAGAATTGTAACCCAATGTTTGGAACGCACTCAAACTTTGCGATTCAATCCTGTTTGAGACAGATGTCAATAAAGAACGCTTTTTCTGCCATTTACTCGTGTCCGGCCTGTCATTGACCGCACCATGCCGACCTTTCTCCCGACTGAACTGAGTGGATTCTGATAACAACGTAGGAGAAAAAAAACTTTTTATTGCTTTATAAAATAGTTTTGTGAATTTCCGCTATGGCAATGTCTCTGCTATGCACAAACAAATGTAATTTCCAAAATGTATTATATGCGGAATAGGATTTGATTTGTTTCAATGGGGCTACCTGAACTGCAAGACTCTCATTTCCCTTATGTGTTCAGGGATCGCCATATTCATTACATACAGTTGTGTGAAGTGTTGGCCCCCTTCCTGATTTATTTATCTTTTGCACGTTTGTCACACTTGAATGTTTCAGACCAAACAAATTTAAATTATGGCTGGGCATTACAATTTTTGTGTTGGATTAATTTTAATTATATCGCACATACAGATCCAACTACTTTTTAGCTGATCTGCTTGGGTCTCAAGGCCCTGGGACTTGTGTCTGGGTCTTGGCCTCTGGGTCTGGGCATTGGCCCTTGGGTCTGGGCCCTGGTCATGGGCAATGCTGGGGTTTGGCTAGGTCCGAAGCTGGACTGAGACAGGCAACACCATACACACCGCTCCTCCGCTGCCTTCTCGTCTGCCATCTTTCTTCCTGCGCCAGTCGCCATGTGTGACGCACGCGTCACACACATGACACCAACTGACTGGACGGCGGTGCTTCGCACGCTGCTGTAGGGCCGCCCCAGAAAGCCAGTACAGCTCTGGATTTGGACTCAGAGTCCGATACCGGAGCTGATGGGGCCCCCCCGATCAAAATAAATTCAAATCGATCAAAATTTTTAACGATTAACTAATCGTTAATTTCCCCAGCCCTAATTTAAATATTAGTCAAAGATAACACAAGTAAACACAACATCAAGTTTTTAAATGAAGGTTTTTATTAAGGGAAAACAAAGTCCAAACCCACATAGCCCTGTGTGAAAAAGTGTTTTCCCCTCCTGTTAAAACATAATTTAACTGTGGTTTATCACACCTGAGTTCAATTACTCTAGCCACACCAAGGCCTGATTACTGCCACACCTGTTCGCAAATCAAGAAATCACTTAAATAAGACCTGACTGACAAAGTGAAGTAGACCAACAGATCCTCAAAAGCTAGACATCATGCGGAGATCCAAAGAAATTCAGGAACAAATGAAAAAGAAATTGAGATCTATCAGTCTGGAAAAGGTTATAAAGCCATTTCTAAAGCTTTGGGACTCCAGTGAACCACAGTGAGAGCCATTATCTACAAACTGTGAAATCGTGGAACAGTGGTGAACCTTCCCAGGAGTGGGCGGCCGACCAAAATTACCCCCAGAGCGCAGCGATGACTCATCCAAGAGGTCACAAAATACCCCACAAAAACATCCAAAGAATTGCAGTCCTCACTTGCCTCAGTTAAGGTCAGTGCTCACAACTCCACCATAAGAAAGACTGGGCAAAAATGGCCTGCATGTCAGAGTTCCGAGATGAAAACCGCTGCTGAAAAAAAAGAACAAAGGCTCGTCTCAGTTTTGCCAGAAAACTTCTTGATGATACCCAAGACTTTTGGGAAAATACTCTGGACTGACGAGACAAAAGTTGAACTTTTTGGAAGGTGTCCCCCCATTACATCTAGCGTAACAATAACACAGCATTGGAGAAAAAGAACATCATACCAACAGTAAAATATGGTGGTGGTAGTGTAATGGTCTGGGGCCGTTTTGCTGCTTCAGGACCTGGAAGACTTGCTGTGATAAATGGAACCATGAATTCTGCCGTCTACCAAAAAATCCTGAAGGATAATGTGTGGCCATCTGTTTGTGACCCCAAGCTGAAGCGAAATTGGATTCTGCAGCAGGACAATGATCCAAAACACACCAGCAAGTCCACCTCTGAATGGCTGAAGAAAAACAAAATGAAAACTTGCATAGCCTAGTCAAAGTGATGCCACTGATGCTATGGCATGACCTTAAAAAGGCGGTTCATGCTCGAAAACCTTCCAATGTGGCTGAAATACAACAATTTTGCAACGATGAGTGGACCAAAATTCCTCCACAGCGCTGTAAGAGACTCGTTGCAAGTTATCGCAAACCCTGGATTGCAGTTCTTGCTGCTAAGGGTGGCCCAACCAGTTATTAGGTTTAGGGGGAAAACACTTTTTCACACAGGGCCATGTGGGTTTGCTTGATGATCGGAAACATCAAGACTGGGGTCAGACGAGCACACACTGTTGAGCGTGCACAAATTGCGCACGCAACAGCGGCCCTGCTGCGTCTGTGCAGCAAGCCTCCCCTTCAAAGCACTAACACGCGTGTTGACGGGGCTGCAAAGCACAATTCTCCATAGGAGGATCGAGCCTTGCATCGATGAGCGCCCTAACTGCGAGGTGGCCAGACAAGCATCACAGTTCCGTCCACCTCACATGGACGTTCCTTCCGCTCAGCAAAACGCTCATCTGAACCCAGTCTAAAGTGTGACAAACATGCAAAAACATGAATCCAGGTGGGGGCCAGCACTTTTTCACACAACTGTATCATGCAGCAACAATTATTTTAAGAATAAAATCCTCAACATTTTTATTAAATACATGTTTGATCGGGCTGTCTATAATTGAACTTGTTTATAATGTACAATAAACAAGGGTATATTGCGGACACCAAGTGACCTCCTCCATCTTTAGTCTCACAAACAGATGTGAGAGGCTAATGGCAATTCTAGGATTCGTCACTATGAGGTACTTTGAAATGGCTCTTTTGAGGGTAGGTGCCCAGTTAATGTGATGAATGCCCTAGCGCAGTGATTTTCAATTCCTCTTTCATGTGGCACACTGATGAGCGTGCCACAACAGGTGTGCCGTGGTAGGGGCAGTTGAGTGGTTTAGGACCTGTTGTGGGTCACACTACAGACAATCTGTCCAGCGCCAATGAGGACAAATATACAATCTAACTGGGAAAATAGCTCTATTCTTCAGGTGGCCAAATTCAAATCTGGGTTCAGCGCAGAAGTACATATTGGGTCTGAAATTTAATAAAAGACTTTGAGAGGTAAAACACAAAATGAATTAGAAACCAGAACAGATGTGAGGAAGACTACAAATGCACCACGTGTAAATAGGCACAAGTTATGGCTTTCCATAAAAGTTAGCTAGCATAAGAACCCTCGATTCTAAACCACAGGTGACACATGCCAACTAAACCGTTGAAATCACATATCTAAATTTTATGATAAGGTTTTGAATCTGAATCAAAAACTGGTCTGTGTATGGGTAATATGTACTCCTTACATAAAAACCTGGATCTTACAGATGTCCATCTCAGAATTAAAACAGTCCCCTCAAATAATTGTAAAACAACTGCACATTTTGTTTAAAAAAATTGTTAGATGCATCAGTCCTTCAAGACTGCCTCAGGGAAGGAAGGGGGGGGGAGTAGGGCGAGGGCATGCAGGTCTCTGACCACTCAAATCGTGTTTGATGAATTAAGGACCACAGGACAGTTTACTGCATCACACCGTGCAGTGCTTTAATGACCAGCGATGGCATTGCTGGTCATGCACACAAAATCCAATTCTGAGCTACAGATTTAGAAATGGTTTTCACTGTTGCTGACTGAGAAGCCAGGCAGTTCAGCAAAAGACAATTGTGGTATTATAGGGTGGGCAATCTCTTGCAACTTATTGAACATGTGAAATGTCATCATTAAAACAGTAACATACCTACATGAGATATATACAGTATATATATTAAACATTCTCTAGATCTGAGAAATTTCCACAGAATGAGCAAAGACAAATGGCAAAAAAGTCAGTTTTGAATACAATCATTTGCACATACGTAGCAAAAATTTAACTCAAATCTGATTCTTATTTCTACTTAATTTATAAATATGAATCAGTTTTGAGTCGCTATGTGTGTACAAATTATTACATTAAACGCTGAAAAAACATTCCACTTTATTTTTTGCATGTAAAATTATTATACCAGCGCTGCAAGCTTCCATACTTTTCTCCTGTGCAACTATTAAAAACCCAGGTACTGCATAAGAATCCGTTGGATCACCTCTTCAATCAACTATTTTTCTCCATCTTTTGTTTTCTTATTCAACTTTGCATCTCTGCTTGCTTATTGCTAGTCATGACCTTATTTATTACTGCATTCTGTGATTGTCTATAGCAGGGATGCACCGATACCACTTTTTTAAGTCCGAGTACCGATACTTTTTAAAAGTACTCACCGATACCGAGTACCAATACTTTTCTTTAATGTCATGTGACGCTTTCCAATAAGAACAGACCATATAAAAATGCCCCAGCTCACATGTATATATGATATATATATATTATATATATATTCATACTGCCCCAGCTCACACATGGTAATGCCCCAGCTCACACATGGATATGACCCCGCTCACACATGGATTTGCCCCAGCTCATGGGTATGCCCCCCAGCTCACACATGGGTATGCCCCCCAGCTCACACATGGGTATGCCCCCCCAGCTCACACATGGGTATGCCCCCCCAGCTCACACATGGGTATTGCCCCCAGCTCATGGGTATGCCCCCCCAGCTCACACATGGGTATGCCCCCCACTCACACATGGGTATGCCCTCCCCAGTTCACACATGGGTATTGTGCATTCGGATAGGCCCTGCAGCTGCTCTCCGCGATGATACTTACCTTCCTGAGCGACGCCGGGAAAGTTTCCGCGCGCGCGCTCCTTGGAAGGACCCCAGCTGCGATCACGTGGTCCCACGTGGTCGCGGCTGGGGTCCTTCCAACGAGTGCGCGTGGAGACATTCCCGGCATCGCTCAGGAAGGTAAGTATGCCAGACAGCTCCAGGGGCGGCTGTCCGAATGCCGATAGAGCATTCGGACAGCCGCCGCAGCTCCTCGGATGCCGTCTTCCGGTATCAGGAAAAATATCGGGGGGGTACTGCAGGAGTACCAAGTACTCCTGCAGTACCCAGTATCGGCCCTGATACCGATACTAGTATCGGTGCAACCCTAGTCTATAGCATAATTTACTAGCCATTATTAGCCTTATGTCTGTATTTGTATATTTTTCTTTCACTTCACCAATCCCCTGCTTATCTTTCTATACCTATACATCCTTTTAACTTTAAAACGTATATAACACCTTTTTTTCTCTGCCTTTAGCACAGCAGGCCCAAACTCACCAGCGCTGCAAGCTTCCATACTTTTTCTTTAAGGTAATTATGTCATGTGCCATAGCACACTCTCACCTGTGCTGTTCCTGATTCACACACACCCCTGCAATTACCTGACCATCCAGCCTTCACACACAGTTAACCCTTTGCTCAGCCTTCCCTTAGCCACTTGTATTTCTATCACTTCATGCTCCTAGTGTCATTGTCTCCTGGGACATGCTCTTTATTTTCTTTATAGAGCGTGAAGTCACAGTAAACATAAAGACATCCATGTCTATCCATATACCCCCACCACCACAATCTTTATTGCTCCTTCATTGCTTCCTTCCCCCCTTCTCTCAAATCCGGCATCCATTATTCACTTCTTTCTCGCCCCATCCACACATAAACACACACCCTCACCCCGCACATTCAAATCACATTCCCACCTTTTTTACTTATCACTCATGCTTCTCCTTGCAGCAGGGGATGTCTCCCCCAACCCTGGGCCCACCAGGGACATAGGTTTTCACACAATCTCCAGCTCTAGAAACCCATCCAACCTCAGACACATTAACACAACCTCCACTCCCACCTTCCACTTGGGACTCTGGAATGCTAGGTCAGTGTAACGCAAAGAAATCTACTGCCATCCACGACTTCTTCATATCACGCTCCCTACATCTACTGGCTTTAACCGAAACCTGGCTCTCTCCATGTGATACGGCCACACCTGCATCCCTAACACATGGCAGTCTCCAATTGACACACTCCCATAGACCGAGTGACAAAAAAGGTGGCGGTGTGGGGTTTTTACTCTCCCCCCACTGCTCCTTTCAGGACATTCCTCAATGCCCATCTCTTACTTTCCCCACATTTGAGGTCCATACTAGTCGCCTGTCTAAGCCTCTAGCCGCTCGTATTGCTTTTATCTACCGACCCCCTGGCCAACCTCTTCCCTTCCTCGACCAGTTATCTTCTTGGCTCCCACATTTCATGTCTTCTGATGTTCCATCACTAATTCTTGGGGATTTTAATATCCCTGTCGACTCGCCACAGAGCTCAGCTGCCTCGCGATTTCTCTCCATTACATCCTCATTTGGCCTTACTCAGTGGTCTAACTCCCCCACTCACACAGCTGGCAATACTCTGGATCTTATCTTCTACTCGTGCCCTATCTCTGACCTCACTATTACACCTCTCAATCTCTCTGACCGTCATCTTCGGACTTGTGAACTCAGCTCTCCCCTCCTCCTTCCATCTGAACCTAAACTTTATCAGACTAGCCGAAATCTCCGCTCTCTGGATCCACAGCAATTCTTTGCCAATATATCCGTACCGCTCTCGTCCGTCCTCTCTCCTGTCCTAATGAAGCCATCACCCGCTACAACTCTACTCTTTCCTCCACCCTTGATAAGTTGTTGCCGTCAAAACCCTGGTCAATGAGGCGACAAAACTTGCAACCCTGGCACAAGAAATTGACCCGGCATCTCCAAAGATGTTCTAGAACTGCTGAATGCTATTGGAGAAAGACCCGCTCCCACTCCGACTTTCTTCACTATAAATTTAGGCTCCAGTCCTACAGCTCTGCGCTCTTCCAAGCCAAGCAGTCATATTTTACAGCCCTCATACACAACCACTCCCGGAACCCAAAACGCCTGTTCACCACCTTCAACTCCCTTCTCCGTCCTGCTTTGGCTGTCCCTCACACTGACCTCAAAGCCGAAGACCTAGCATGCTTTTTCACAGCAAAAATTGTACAGATAAGAACTGAAATCTCCACAATGCCATCTTCACCCATGGAGGAAGATGCTAACCATGTCTATCCTCACATGATTAACTCGTTCCCATCAGCTACTGAACAAGAGGTCCTTAAACTATTACGATCCTCTCATCCCACTACCTGCCCCCTCGACCCCTCACATCTTGCCAAAACACTTTGTTTCTCTTGTACCATCCTTGACCCATACCGTTAATCTGTCTTTAACCTCTGGGGTCTTTCCTGCTCCCCTCAACCTCTGGGGTCTTTCATGCCACAGTAGTCCCAATCCTAAAAAAAATCATCTCTGGATCCAACTGCTCCCTCCAACTACCATCCCGTTTCCCTGCTCCCTTTCACCTCCAAACTCCTCGAAAAGCTTGTGTACGCCCCTCTGACTACCTCAACACCCACTCTCTCCTTGACCCTCTGCAATCTGGCTTTCGAATCACTGCACTCAACAGAAACGGCTCTTGTGAAACTGACCAATGACCTTGCAACTGCTAAATCCAATGGGTGCTACTCACTGCTGATCTTTCTTGACCTCTCTGCCGCCTTTGATACAGTTGACCACTCAATCCTCCTTCAAACTCTTAGTGATATAGGCCTTCAAGGTGCGGTTCTTTCATGGTTCGCTTCCTACCTGTCCCAACGATCGTTTAGGGTCTCATTTGCTGGAAGTACCTCCTCCCGGCAGCCTGTCTCTGTTGGGGTGCCCCAAGGTTCAGTAGTGGGCCCTCTACTTTCCTCAGTCTACACAGCCTCTCTAGGCAAACTGATCAGCTCCTTTGGATTCTAGTACCACCTATACGCTGATGACACCCAAATTTACCTCTCCTCCCCTGACCTCTCTCCAGATCTCCTGGATCGAGTCACTGACCGTCTATCCGCTGTCTCAAATTGGATGGCTTCACACTTCCTTAAACTCAATCTTGCCAAAACTGAAATTCTCGTCATCCCTCCCTCCAAGATCCCAATACCATCCATCTCTCTACGAGTAAATGGAACACCCATTAGCCCAACACCCCAAGCTCGCTGCCTTGGTGTCACTTTTGACTCGGACCGAACATTCTCTTCCCACATCCAAACAGTGACCAAATCCTGTTATTTTCAACTCAAAACCATTGCCCGTGTCCGCCACTTTCTCACACAAGATACCGCAAAAGTGCTGGTTCATGCTCTTGTCATTTCAGGACTACTGCAACTCGCTCCTTATTGGCCTCCCCAACTCCCATAATGCCCCTTTGCAATCTGTAATGAATGCAGGGGCAAGGCTTATTTTTCGCACTAAACGCACCTCACATACGTCCCCACTCTGCCGGTCCCTCCACTGGCTTCCTGTACGTTTCAGGATACAGTTTAAAATACTGATGCTCACATTCAAATCACTCAATAACTCAACCCCTCCCTACATGTCTTTGTTAATCCGCAAGCACATCCCATCTAGACAACTCCGTTCAGCAGGTGATCCCAACCTGTCATCGGTCTTCACACGCACAGCCAACTCTCGCCTCCAGGACTTCTCAAGGGTGGCACCAGTCCTCTGGAATGACTTGCTCCGCCCTATCAAACTTTTCCCTAATCTTAAGGCCTTCAAGAAATCCCTCAAAACCCACCTCTTCAGATTAGGGTACCACATCACTGATGCAACTCATCCCTCTGCTCACCTACTCACACTTGATTGAAGCCGTCTCTTATGGCCCCACCATTCCCAAACCACTGGCACTAATGATCCGGCTATCTAGTGAAATTCCTCTGGTCTTCCTCAACCCCCAATCCCACTAGACTCTAAGCTCCTATGAGCAGGGCCCTCTACACCTCGTTTCCATCTTACGTCCGTTTATTTGTATTTTCTTCCCTTTGGTTATTGTAAAGCGCTGCGGAAACTGTTGGCGCTATATAAATGATGACAATAATAATTATAAATTTATGCATTTGGAATACATAAAAAGCTGCAACTATCCTTTACGGACCGGTATATATCGAAACATAGAAAATGTCGGCAGATAAGAACCTATCGGCACATCTAGTCTGCTCAATTACATGGATACTTTACCTGGATTTATCTTTTGTTTAGGATAGCCTTATGCCTATCCCATGCCTGCTTAAATTCAATCACTGTTTTGGCCTCTACCACTTCTACTGGAAGGCTGTTCCATGTATGAACCACCCGCTCAGTAAAATAATGCTTCCTGATGTTACTTTTAAACCTTTGCCCCTCTAATCGAAGACTATGTCCTCTTGTTTTCCTACTTTGATTCCTTTTAAATATACTCCCTTCCTCTACCTTGTGGATTCCCTTTACGTATTTAAATGTTTCTATCATATCTCCTCTGTCTCGTCTTTTTTCCAAGCTATACATGTTAAGATCATTGAGCCTTTCCTGGTAACTTTTCTCCTTCAAGCCGTACACCATTTTAGTAGCCCTTCTCTGAACGCTCTCTAAGATGTCTATATCCTTCTGGAGATACGGTCTCCAGTACTGCACACAGTACTCCAAGTGAGGTCTCACCAGTGCTATGTACAGTGGCACGAGCACTTCCCTTTTCCTACTGCTAATACCTCTCCCTACACAACCAAGCATTCTGCTAGCATTTCCTGCTGCTCTATTACATTGACTACTTACCCTTAGATCCTCTGCAATAATAACCCCTAAATCCCTTTCCTCAGATGTTGAGGTTAGGACTGTATCAAATATTCTATATTCAGCCCTTGGGTTTTTACGCCCCAGGTGCATTATCTTGCACTTATCCACATTAAAACTCAATTGCCACAGCTCCGACCATTTTTTTAGTTTACCTAAATCATTTGTCATTTGGCTGATCCCTCCAGGAACGTCAACCCTGTTGCAAATCTTTGTGTCATCAGCAAAAGGACATAGTTTACCATTAATACCTTCTGCAATATCACTAATAAAAATATTAAAGAGAATGGGTCCAAGTACCGACCCCTGAGGTACCCCACTGGTAACAAGACCTTGCACCGAATAAACCTCTGTTGCCTATCACTCAGCCACTGCCTAATCCATTCAACAATATTGGAATCCAAACTCAAATATTGCAATTTATTGATAAGCCTTCTGTGCGGAACAGTATAGCCTTACTGAAATCGAAATAAGCAATGTCTACTGCACTACCTTTGTCTATTATTTTTGCTACCCAATCAAAAGTCAATAAGATTAGTTTGGCATGATCTCCCTGAGGTAAACCCATGTTGTTTCTGATCCTGTAATCTATGTGTTTTTAGATGTTCAACAATCCTTTCCTTTAACATGGTTTCCATTAATTTCCCCACTACTGACGTAAAACTAACTGGCCTATAATTCCCCGATTC
Organism: Leptobrachium leishanense; assembly: GCA_009667805.1. NCBI lineage: Eukaryota > Metazoa > Chordata > Amphibia > Anura > Megophryidae > Leptobrachium > Leptobrachium leishanense. The sequence goes on from CM019066.1 coordinate 245,022,755, forward strand.
CTCCCTACTACCCTTCTTGTAAATGGGCACAACATTTGCTAATTTCCAGTCTTCTGGGACGACTCCCGTTAACAGATTTATTTAACCAATCCTTGTTAATGGTTTTGCCATTACACCACCACACTTTTAATAACTTAGGGTGGATCCTATCAGGCCCCATTGACTTATTTGTCTTTACTTTAGACAGCTGCTGTAGAACCTCCTCCTCTGTAAACTCATATGTAAATGTCTCTTTAGTGTTTCCTCCTGAGGTCCCTTTCCTTCCTTTTCTTCTGCAAAGACTGAACAAAAATATTCATTGAGGCAGTCAGCGAGACTTTTATCCTCTTCTACATACCTTCCTTTCTTTGTTTGTTTTTAATCTAACTAATCCTTGTTTTACTTTCTTTTCTCGTTTATGTATCTAAAAAATGTTTTGTCCCCCTTTTTTACTGACTGAGCTATTTTCTCTTCTGCGTGCGCTTTGGAAGCGCTTATAAATTGCTTTGCCTCTTTCTGCCTAATCTTATAGGTTTGCCCATCTTCTTCACTCTGAGTTGTTTTATAATTATTGAATGCTATCTTTTTGTTCTTCACTATTTTGGCCACTTCTGCAGAGTACCACAGTGGTTTCTTCCCTTTTTTGTTTTTGCTAACAAGCCGAATGCAATTGCCTGTGGCCTTCAATAGTGCCTCCTTTAAATAATCCCATTTCTCCTGGACTCCCTTTAAACTCATCCAGTCTGATAATGACTCATTCACACAAAATCTCATTTTAGAAAAATAAGCTTTTTTAAAGTCTAAAACTTTTGTTTCTGTGTGGTGCGGCTCCATCCCTGTTCTTGTATTAAACCACACTGACTGGTGATCACTAGATCCCAAATTTTCACCTACAACAACGTCTGATACCAAACCTCCATTTGTGAGTATTGAATCCAATATGGCCTCTTTACGGGTCGGCTCCTCATTGTGTTAGAGATAATCCCAGTAGGGAGTTTAGAATATTTGTACTCCTGGTGCACCCAGCTATTTTGGTTTTCCAGTTCACATCAGGAAGATTAAAGTCCCCCATGATAATAACTTCCCCCTTCCTTGTCATTTTGTCTATTTCCTCAAACAGCAGATTATCTAGCTCTTCTACTTGTCCAGGGGGTCTATAGATCACACCTACCCGAGCTACTGTATGATTGCCAAATGTTAGCGTAACCCAAACTGACTCTATGTTCACCTCGCTCACTTTTATTTGGTTCGTTTTTATGTTGTTTTTTACATACAGGGCCACTCCTCCTCCTTTCCTACCTTCTCTGTCTTTTCTATATAAAGAGTACCCCGGTATTGTTATGTCCCAGTTATTTTTCTCACTGAACCATGTCTCAGTAACCGCCACTAAATATACTTTTTCAGCTGCCATCATTGCCTCCAGTTCATTGATTTTATTGACTAAACTGCGAGCATTTATAGGCACGACTCTGAGCTTGTCATTTTTTACCCCGCATGTTGCTTGCACCCTCAGATTTAGTTTTGGGGGACAATCAGGCAGATTGTTTTTTACCCTTTTCGTCCCCCCCTCCTAGTTTAAATATTCCTTTTTGAAACCTTTGAACTTCTCGCTGAGAACATATATTCCCCTATGAGTAAGATGCAAACCATCTTTTTTATACAGTTCCTTTCTGCTCAAATTAGAGCTATCATGGGACACAAAGCCAAATCCTTGTTCCCGACACCATTCCCGAAGCCACAAATTAAATTCCCTAGTGCGCATCTGCCTATCCTGAATGTTATGCACAGGCAGAACTTCAGAGAATGACACAGTGGACACAATCTGCTGTATTTCACCTCCAAGAACACAAAAATCTTCCTTAATCTCAGAAACCTCATTGCTAGCCAAGTCATTTGTCCCTAGATGGACTAGAACGTCCACATCCCCTTCCTGCTTTGCTTGTTTGACAATATTGAGAATACGTCTGTCTCTACGAGCAGTAGCTCCAAGAAGACATCTCACCAAACTACTACTCTCCAGCTCAACACCTCTTATGATAGAAGACAATTGTTGCTGGGTGATTCTATGAAGTCCCACATTTTCCTTTTTGTCCTTGGTTGCAGTCTTGCATACCATAGACATAGGGGATGGTGGTTCCTCAACTATGGTGTCTGAGCCTACTTCCGTCTTACCACTACACTCTGAAAGTGCCTCAAAAGAATTAAGAAGAGCCACAGACTGTGGGACATGCCTTCTATCCACAACTTTAAGTCTACAAGATCCTACAGTAGTCCATCTGCCGCTCCTAGGAGGCCTTTGTGGCAGTGGCATTGTAACAGTCATAGCCTGAGTTTGTCTAACAGATAATTTACAAATCTCAGACTTCAAACAGGCAATTTCCTGCTGCAATAAAGAGAACTGCCTACATATCAGGCACACGCCAAACCTCCAAAAATTGGATCTAAAAACAAATGCATGACAGCTCTTACACTGGACCAAGCCTACCATTATAAAATGAAAGAATGGATTTAAAACCAGCAAATCTTACCTTTTTGTAGGTTTTCTACCTCCTGTCTAACCTCAGACTACCTCCAGAGTATCTCCAGAATATCTCAAAGTGCCTCACTTGGAAGGATTGCACGTAGAAAGACTTCACAAGCTCTATTAGACAAGCTAATATCAGCACTCTTTATATAGTCACCTAAGAACACCTCCCCAGCAAGGTGTGGACAATATGTGCGGATGCACTAAAGAAAGTGGAAATCCCAAGTGAAAATGAACGTCGCAAAAATGCTCTGGTCCTTATTGCACCGTCTTGGTCCTTGAATGGTTAAACCATGATTGAAGGATAGCAGGTGTTTGGTTTTTCAATTTAGCCTTATTTTACGCATTCATCTTATTGTTGTATTTTAAAACATTTAATGTAATTTTAGACATGTTGGATATTATTAAAACAAGGACAAATTCATGAAACAAGACATTTGTCTTTATCAGCTCTAGCTAAAAATACATATTTAGATGGAAATTACATTTTTTTTTAAATATGTCCTTTTATTGGACCAAAAATCAATAAAAGGCATTGAAAAACAAACTGATATTACATTGATGCACATAGGTTTATAGAGATAAAGAAATCAAAAGCAATCCAAACATAGCTAGTCATATATGCATGATAATGTTGGAGAAAGTCAAGCAAATATAGATGGCATAACTAAACCGTACAGTTATGAGTTAATGCATTCAGGAAGTCTCACAAATGGAGGGACACTATGTATGCGAGAATCCTATATATTTTTATACGTAATTTATATGTCAATAGGTACAAAAATAAAGCGAAAATATTACTATGCTGTGGTTTCAGCGTAAAATAAATAAAAATCCCAAGAATGGAGACATTTTAATCCACGGAATTTCAGAAGAACTCTGCAATGGAAAAACGTAATGCCACTAGATCAATCTGAAACATTAATGAATAATCTCCCAAAGTCACAGTAATGTGGTGTTCTGGTCTAGCCACAGTTTCTTGCAGCTGTTGTGTATACGGATTTAAAAGAACTACAATAATGCCAAACGTTAAAACATGTTTTTCTAGCAAAAAATTACATTTTGAATTTTTATTAGAAAATAATTAAACAAATAAAGGATAATAGAAACAAAAAACAATTATTTATAAATGATCAGCAATGATTAAATATATACAAATTTTGTTTAAATTAAAATCTGCAGTTGTATTCATAACAAGCCATAAAACAAATGGGGAAAAAAAATGGAGCAAAAGAAATAAAAAGGATCTTGAACAGGTATTGTTGATAGATTATAATTAGTATTCTATTGTAGCTTTGTGCCCTCTTTGTTCCCAGGTTGTCTTTAACCTGTTATTTCTGCTTCATTGCATATTGTGACATTTCCAGTGCTACATTAACATGAATGTGCCTTACAATATTAATGTACTCTACAGGGCTACTCTGCAGTCAAACGCCCTGAGATTCTAGAATGCATGAATCTATTTTGTGTACAATATCAAAGATCACCCACAAAAATGAAATGGGAAAAAAAAAAATGCATAAAATGGGATTGATCCACCTTTTTAACATTGTTAAATCTCTGTCCGCACACGTTGGCACATCTGAAACAATTATGGCAACATAGGAATGTAGGGTGTAAAAAGATCAATGTCTAGAAAGTTCAAGCTTACACACAATTCTGCAGTGCCTGTTGATTCAAAAGGCAAAAACACAAACACAAAAACAGCCCCTTTGGAGTACTGAATAATCTCTTTGCTCAAAAGTAGAAAAAAAAAAAATTCTCCTTAGAGGGACATGCAGGACTAGAATTTTTTATTTTTTTTAAATTGACAGTTAAACACTTTTATACAAATAGACAAAACAAGAATAAAAGTTAAGAATATTTTTTTAAAAAGTGTTTATTTTCTTGCTTTAACCCCTTCACTGCTGAGCCATTTCACGTCTGTGTGCGGAGCTCATTTTTACCGCTTTTGCTCATCATGTTTAAACGCGATTTGAACCCACATTTTATTATATGACCCAGACATATTATATATTGTTCTTTCCGGCAGACTCCGCAGATTCCTAATATATCATTATTATATGTATACGTCAGGTCCTGCTTGTATATTATACATATAGTTTCTAATATATACCGTCATGGCCGAAATTTTAGGCACCCCAGACATTTTTCCAGAAAATCAAGTATTTCTCACAGAAAAGTATTGCAGTAACACGTTTTGCTATACACGTTTATTACCTTTGTGTGTATTGGAACAAAACAAAAAAAGGGAGGGAAAAAAGCAAATTGGACATAATGTCACACAAAACTCTTGGGCTGGACAAAATTCTTGGCACCCTTTCAAAATTGTGAATAAAGAAGATTGTTTCAAGCATGTGATGCTCCTGTAAACTCACCTGGGGCAAGTAACAGGTGTGGGCAATATAAAAATCACACCTGAAAGCAGATAAAAAGGAGAGAGTTTGCCAAATTGTACTTGAGGAAGCCAAAATCCTTCTGGGACAGATGACACCAAGATAGAGCTTTTTGGTAAAGCACATCATTCTACTGTTTACCGAAAACGGAATGAGGCCTACAAAGAAAAGAACACAGTACCTACAGTGAAATATGGCAGAGGTTTAATGATGTTTTGGGGTTGTTTTGCTGCCTCTGGCACTGGGTGCCTTGAATGTGTGCAAGGCATCATGAAATCTGAGGATTACCAAAGGATTTTGGGTCGCACTGTAGAGCCCAGTGTCAGAAAGCAGAGTTTGCGTCCGAGATCTTGGGTCTTCCAGCAGGACAATGACCCCAAACATACGTCAAAAAGCACCCAGAAATGGATGGCAACAAAGCGCTGGAGAGTTCTGAAGTGGCCAGCAATGAGTCCAGATCTAAATCCCTTTGAACACCTGTGGAGAGATCTTAAAATTGCTGTTGGGAAAAGGCGCCCTTCCAATAAGAGAGACCGGGAGCAGTTTGCAAAGGAGGAGTGGTCCAAAATTCCGGGTGAGAGGTGTAAGAAGCTTATAGGAAGCGACTGATTTCAGTTATTTTTTCCAAAGGGTGTGCAACCAAATATTAAGTTAAGGGTACCAAGAATTTTGTCCAGACCATTTTTGGAGTTTTGTGTGACATTATGTCCAATTTGCTTTTTTTCCTCCCTATTTTGGTTTTGTTCCAATACACACAAAGGGAATAAATATGTGTATAGCAAAACATGTGTTACTGCAATATTTTTCTGTGAGAAATACTTGATTTTCTTGAAAAATGTCTGGGGTACCAACAATTTCAGCCATGACTGTATATACATATATTTTCTATGTTGTACAAAAATTAGAAATGGGGACTTGTTACATTTTTTGGGGGGAATTACGTGATTTTTTGCAAACGCACCCCATAGAAAAAATAATTCGTGCAGCATCATTTTTCACATTATAATTGAAATGGGAACAATATTGCTGCATTAACCCCTTAAGGACGGGAGTAATTTTACAAGTTTGGAACACTTTTGAACACTTCTAAAAGTAGAATTTCAGCTATTCGCTGTTCAACCATAATTTACCTCTTACATATTAAGTGTACCCACCCTTATTATAGATCATTTTGTTCAGGAGAAATAGGGCTTTCATTTTCCATCAAAGATTTACATATAAAATATATTATAGTATGAAAAAAAAACTAAAAACTATGAGAAAAAAGGAAATTTTTCTATTTTCAAAGTTCTGCATTGTATTTTTAGTGTGAATGACCTTGTATGCTTAGCATTAAATGAAATAAAATACATATATTTCTGGTCGGCAATGTCTTACGAGTTCAACGGTATCCCCCATGTAGAGGTTTTATGAGGTTTTGGAAAGTTACAGGGTCAAATATAGAGTTTGTCCATTTCAGGTTTTACAACTTGAAATTTGCCAGATTTGTTTGCTGGCCCTATGTTGACTTTGAGAGGTTATGGCAGCCAGGTATGAAAAGTACTCCAACATGTCATACCATTTTGAAAAGTAGACAGCCCAGGCTAGTCAAAATGGTGTATGTCCAGTTTTTTATAGTAGCCACTTAGTCACAAACCCTGGCCAAACTTAGTCCTAATGTTTGTGTTTTGCATTTTTTTACACGAAAACTGTTAATATCATGCTCAGTCAACCTTTTACTGGCCTACAACATTGATATTTGTGGTCGGCAATGTGTTACGAGTTCAACGGTACCCTCCATTTAGCATTTTTATTTTGCTTTTTGGAAAGTTACACGATCAAATGTAGAGTTTGCCAGATTGGTTTGCTGGGCCTAGGTTGAATTTGAGAGGGTATGGCAGCCCAGGTATGAAAAGTACCCCATCATGGCATATCATTTTGAGAAGTAGACAACCCAGAGTGTTGAAAATGGGGTATGTCCAGTTTTGTATAGTAGCCACTTAGTCACAAACCCTGGCCACACTTAGTCTTCATGATTGTGTCTTGCATTTGTTTTACACGAAAACTGTTATTTTGCTGCTAATATCATGCTCAGTCAACCTTTTACTGGCCTACAACATTGATATTTGTGTTCGGCAATGTGTTACGATTTCAACGGTACCCCACATGTAGCATTTTTATTTAGTTTTTTGGTAATTTGACAAGTGATTTTCAGGATTTATGTCGACGTTGAGAGAACATGGCACGCCAAGAAAGAATATTGCTCCAAAGATGATGCGCCAATGATTCTAAATTAGTATTTTGAGTTGTTTGGTGCAGCCACTTTAGAATAGCTGGGCTTATCGTACACAGGGACAGGCCAAATTCAGGGGATTCCAGAAGTCAGAGTAGTCAATATAACAAGCCAATGAGTCGGTACAGGCAGCAAACAAAGAGTAGTCAGTATAACAAGCCAATTACCGGTACAGGCAGCAAAGGGTCATCGGGACAACCAGAAAAGGGGATTTAGTAATTTAACTCTGTGTGATAAATTTTGAAGCACTCGGTTATGCAGAGGCCAGGTAGAGATGGGCAGGTAGGGCAATAATAACTAGAATCCTTTCTGATTCCTTTCTTGCGGCAGACACGACACTTTTTCTGGGGGGACTTTTTACAGCGGGTGGGAGGGACTCGGGAAGGAAAGTGTCTGCCACTTAGTCTTTGGAGATCTCCTGATTCCAAAGCGGATGTAACGGAGGCCGGGGTTAGGATAAGTTTGGATATGATCTCAAGCATGAATTCTTGGAAGGGATATGGCTTTTGTACTGCTGCCTGCTTGTAGAGCACGTACGCATTGAAAATTGTAATCTCAGTCAAATAGATGGCAATCTTCTTGTACCATGCCCTAGTCTTTCGGTTCACCAGATAAGGCTGTATACATTGATCAGCCAAGTCTACTTCCCCATTAACTTGCTGTAATCTACAATGCACTTCGGCTTTTCCAGTAGCTCAGTTCTCCCTCTCACAGACACTGGCACTGTACTTTCGTCGTGCACTGTAGATAGCATGTATACATCCTTCTTATCGGTGAACCGAAGGGCTAACACTTCTTCCTGACGTAGAGCTGAAGAGGAGCCTCTACTTTTTTGCCTGTCAGGATTTGGGGAAAACCTCTGCGATTCTGCCGCACTGTGCCACACGCAAGGGCCTCGAAACAATATACATTTTTAAATAGGTCGATACTGGTGTAATAGTTATCGACCCATAAATGAAAGCCCTTGTTGAATAGGGGATAGACCAGATCCCACACAATTTTTCCACCGGTGTCAATAGAATCGGGGCATACTGGGGGGTCAAGGTGGCCATCTTTCCCTTCGTATATTCTAAATGCCCATGTGTAGTCTGTTGTGGACTCACACAATTTATAAAATTTGATGCCATACCGGGATCGCTTGCTTGGGATATACTGCTTGAAGAGCAGTCTGCCTTTAAATTTCATAAGGGACTCGTCTACAGATATATTTTGGTCGGGAACATAATTATCGGTGAATTTGGCAGACATAAGTCGGATAAGGGGCCACATTTTATAGAGGCGGTCATGCATTGGGTCGTTTCTTGGTGGGCACAGTGCGTTATCGTTAAAATGGAGGAATCGCATGAGATTTTCTTACCTCTTCCTCTTCATAACCCTTGGGAATAGTGGTGTAGCCAGGATGGGGTTTTTGTGCCAGTAAGACCGGATACTTGGCTTCTTCACTATTCCCATTACGAGGGTTAGAGCCCAATTTTTTTTAACTCTATGACATCCGTTGGGTGCCACTTGTTACGCCTGTGGCGATGTGAATCCGGCTGCGCATCAAGATACTGGTTGGCAAACAGGTTGGTTTGCTCAACCACCATCTCGAATACGTCGTCAGACAAAGATTAAAAAAGCTCACAGTCCTCTACCCTTAATGTGATGCCAGGAGTCGCTATAAATGGGGGTATTTCTGGGGCAGCCATATTTGGGGGTACCCAATTGCTTTCGCGCCTCCCAGTAGCTGGTGGGGGGGGGTCACCATCACTGGAGGGTTCACTACGGGGCTCTATATCAGAGGCTGTGAGGGTGTCACTGTCGGCGAGAGCGTCACTTTCAGAGGCGGCCAGGATCTCATATGCCTCTTCTGGGGAATAAAAGCGGGAGGACATTTTTATGGGGATCTTATTATAACTAATTAAATGGGAGGTCGGGAACTGATGGGGTCAAGTACACTGCTAAAATATTAGAACACCTAAACGAAGCCCTCCCAGTCCTTGTAGTGGCCGGTACTTCTATCTATCTAGACAAGGGAAGAATATTCCAAGGGGGGGGGGTCGTATGCCTATGCGGGTAGTCAGGAATGCCAGGGGGCCGTATGCCAATGGGGGTAGTCAGAAAAGCCAGGGGGTCGTATGCCAATGCGGTTGGTAGTCAGAAATGCCAGGGGGTCGTATGCCAATGCGGTTGGTAGTCAGAAATGCCAGGGGGTCGTATGCCAATGCGGGTAGTCAGAAATGCCAAAGGGTCGCATGCCAATGCGGGTTCTCAATCAGGGGTACACTGCCAATCAGGGGTACAGTGCAGGCCAGGGGGTACAGTGCCAGCCAGGGGTGTACTGTGCCAGGAGGGTACTGTGCCTTCCAGGGGGTACTGTGCCAGGGGGGTACTGTGCCAGGGGGGTACTGTGCCAGTAGGTAAAGTGCCTGGGGTTTTTAGTTTTTTTTTTTCTGCTGTCTCTGCTCTTTTTCTCTGCTCTGCTCCGTTGATCTCTGCCTCCCTCTCTCGCGCTCCTCAGATCGCAATGAGGAACAGGAGAAAGGGGCAGAGACAATGTCTCAGCCAATGCAACAATCATTGGCTGAGACATTCTGACAGGTGCAGAAGTGACAGTGTCACCTCTGCAACGTCAGGCCCGATCACTGGATTGGCCAGTTGATCGTTTCCACGAGGGAAAAGGCCCGCCACCCTTCCCACAATGCCGATCGATGGCTGGGAGGGTCTTCCTGGTTGTCAGGCAGACCCCCAGCCGGCGATCGGCATTGTGGGAAGGGAGGCGGGCCGTTTTTCGGCGCGCAGAGGGACCAAACGCCGCGAGGCGTACTAGGCCGTCCTGCGGCATTAAAGCCCACGAGATGCAGGACGGCATGGTACGCCCTGCATCATTAAGGGGTTATTTTTTTTAATTAAGTTTTATTAATTTTGTTTTACTTGTAACATGGTCATGTTTCAAAGGAACCCCCCCCCCCATCTCCTCCAGGGGATTTCCCCGGGCAGCTAGGGGTTCCCCGGCTAACTGACATCATCCAAGATGGCGGCCCCCACCGGAGCTAGATCGCGTTCCGGTGCCGAATGGCGCCAGATCATGATCCGGCACTTAAGGGGTTAAAGACTTGTGCTCTTTCATGGTTTACATTAGGGATGCACCTATACCTTTTTATTAAGATTGATTACCGATACTTTTATTCAAAGTCATGTGACCACTTTCCAATAATTTAGGATTTTTTGCGGAAAGCTTGTCCAATTTATGTTAACCTCCCTAGCGTTCCAATTCTGACATTTTATATGTCAGAATCGGAACAATTTATTTGGCCGCCTAGCGGTATTCGAGTGTGGCTCGGGGTTAAATGCATTGCAGAAAGCAATAACCCCGAGCCACACTCGGGCTGCCGCTGGTTACATACCTGTCCCTGTGCTCCCTCGCTGTCCCCCACATTCTCCATCGATCGCGACATCCTACTTCCTGGTTCTCTTCTAGCGAGAAAAGAACCAAAAAGCAGAACGCCACGATCGCCGGAGAATGCGATCGCGGAGGTCAGCGAGGGACAGGTATGTATACAGCCGAGTGTGGCTTGGGGTTTACCGCTTTCGGCATAGAAAGTTAACCCCGAGCCACGCTCTGGAATACTGCCAGGGAGGTTAATAGTGTCGCCTGTCAGGATTGGGATAACGCCAGCCGAGGCATACAGGTACGCCTCATCAACAGGTTCCATGCGAGCTGCTGATTTTCAACCCCGTCCCGCAGGCGACGTGTGACAGGTGTCATTGGCTATAGTGGGACGGCCTGAGTTCAGCGTGCGGCGGCGGGAAGGGGACAAGGCAGCGGGACGTACCTGTATGCCCTGCATCTTCAAAGCAAGAGGTTAAACTATATGACATGCGTGCGCACAGACACACGCCATAAAGTCTCTTTACAATTTCAAAAATGTATTACAAAGGCAAATGAAAAGACAGATAAGTGAAAAAATAGCCTTTGTAATAAATTTTTGAAATTGTAAAGAGACTTTATGGACACCCTGTATATACACACACCCATTTTCGCCTCTCCTTAGCTGAAAAGCAGCAGGAGGGGCATGTAGTTGCTTAGAAGAGCAGCTTGTGGTACATTGGTTAGGACTCGCTCTACAAAGAGGTGCCTTGACGGGGCGAGCGAGCTTACGTTTCAGTGGCCATTAAAACAAACTAAAGCCTCCTGATAGGGTTTTGTTGTACACAGAAATATATAGAAACGAGTGCAGATGACATCTTTTTTCTCTTGAACTGGGCTGTTACTCCTGGCTGTTACAGCCACTCTGGTGAGTATAGGTGCGAGGCCATTTTTCCTGTATGTACCTATACACCCCACACAGACCTCAATGCTAGCAAAACGCATTCGGCAAGCATTCTCCTCCGGCTGGCTGCATGTTCCTCCAAGGTGCCGCTGGCTTGTGACGCGATCTCGCAATCCCCGCGAGATCACAGCTGGAGGCCGCTCGGAGGACGGCGCGGCCAGCCGGCGTTCGGAGGACCGTGCGGCCAGCTGGCGTGGAATGCTGGTCGAATACTTTTAATGCATTCTGACAGCTGCCCAAGCCCCTGGGATACTGGCATGCTAGCCCAGTGCTGGCTTCTGGCTATTGATAGGAGGTATCCGGGCATTTCCACTAGTACCAAGTACTCGTACAATTAGCGGTATCAGCACCGATACTAGTATCCGTATATCCCTAGTTTACATATTGTCTCACTCAAACTCTCTCACAGGTCACGCACTCTTTCTTGTGCTGTCTCTTGTGCACGTGCACTCTGTTTTGTGCGCCATATGCAACTTCTTCTTGCTGGCCCTCAGCTTTATTTTGCTGTCTCTGTACCTTTTCTTTGCTGTACATCTCTATGCGGTCTCCTTTTTACCCTGTGTGTATAGATTTCTTTCCTTCCTTGTCTCTGCAGTAGCTGGGGGTGAAAGAGTTACAGATTAGAAAGGCACTCAGCGCTGCCCTCCCCTCAGCTCACAGTGCAGGAGGGAGGTGGCAGCTCACAGTGCAGGAGGGAGGGAGGTGGAGCAACTCAGTCACACATGCTCAGTGCGTATTTTATGCATCCCAGAAAATACACATCGTTAGATCAGTGTGACTCCTGGAGGAGGGCGTGCAAAACGCCAAGAAATAAAAGCAGGTAAAGATGAAAAAATATATATTTACTTGCTTTGTATGCCTGCTAAATGAGACTACTAGCGCATTCAAAAGGCACTGCATGATTTTAAAGGGACACGGACAAAGCATGCATGTCCCATTAATTCCATAATGGTAATCATAGTACTCCTTGGACCAACCAGCAATCAATTAGAATTCCTCTGTTTACATAACTTTCTGTTATTCCCTTGTAGCGCTCACTCCCGGAGGAGCCGCTGAAATTGAACCTCGGATCAGTCTCCCCACACTAGGGAATAAATATACTCCAGCACCGTTGTGGATTTTATAAATTATAAAGTTTACTAGAATAAATGGCATATAATGAATAACACGGTGTTCGTAGATACAGTTGTGTTCAAAATTATTCAACCCCCACTGAAATTGAGTGTTTTGGCCAGTTTGACCTTGATTTTGATCATTCAGTCATCTTGCTTACAATTAAATCAAAGAGGCACGTGTAGGTCAGACAAATATAACATAACATTTATAATGAAATAACCACAAATGTCTTTTCTGTGCTCACATCATTATCAGTTTTATTCAACCCCCAAGTGACATTCAATCTTAGTACTTATAACTGTAAAAGGATGTTGTACTAACAGCTTTTAAACGTGAAGCATAGCTTGACACAAGTGTCTTGCAGCGATCTACGGGTATCTTCGCCCATTCGTCATGGGCAAAAGCCTCCAGTTCAGTCACATTCTTAGGCTTGCGCACTGTAACTGCTTTCTTTAAGTCCCACCAGAGGTTCTCAATCGGATTTAAGTCAGGTGACTGCGATGGCCACTCCAAAATTTTCCAGCCTTTAATCTGCAACCATGCTTTAGTGGACTTGGAGGTATGCTTGGGATCATTGTCCTCTTGAAAGGTCCAACGTCTCCCAAGCCTCAGGTTTGTGACGGACTGCATCACATTGTCATCCAATATCTCCTGGTACTGAAGAGAATTCATGGTACCTTGCACACACTGAAGCTTCCCTGTACCTGCAGAAGCAAAACAGCCCCAAAGCATGATTGACCCCCCGCCATGCTTCACAGTAGGCAAGGTGTTCTTTTCTTCATAGGCCTTGTTCTTCCTCCTCCAAATATAGCGTTGATCCATGGGCCCAAACAGTTCTAATTTTGTTTCATCAGTCCACAGAACACGATCCCAAAACGTCTGTGGTTTGTCCACATGACTTTTGGCATACTGCAGTCGACTCTTCTTATTCTTTGGAGACAAGCAGTGTGCGCCGTATTGTCTGAGCTGAAACTTCAGTACCCACATCTGACAAATCTTTTCTCAGTTCCTCAGCAGTCACACGGGGACTTTTCTCCACTCTACGCTTCAGGTAGCGCACAGCAGTCGAAGTCAGCATCTTCTTTCTGCCACGACCAGGTAGCGTTTCAACAGTGCCCTTTGCCTTGAATTTGCGAATGATGCTTCCTATGGTCTCTCTTGGTATGTTTAACATCTTTGCAATCTTCTTATAGCCATTGCCCTTCCTGTGAAAAGTAATCACCTCTTCTCTTGTCTTCCTGGACCATTCTCTTGACTTCACCATGTTTGTAACCACACCAGTAAATGTCTAGAAGGAGCTGAGTATCACAGTCATTTTAAAGTTGCCTAATTGGTGCTTATTATGCTTTATTGCTGCTCCGTGACATCCACAGGTGTTTTCAATACCTGATTGAAAACACTTGAATGAACCTCTGTTCTTCAGAGTGGTAGTCTTTAAGGGGTTGAATAATTGTGTCAATGAAGAATTCAGAAAAGAAACATTTACTACTGTATTACAAAACCAATTGATGTCATTTTAGTTGCATATGGTTCTTTAAAAAGTCCTTGTAGGATTTCATTCTGAATACAATTACAAATGTACACTAAATTCCCTAAAACCCTTTACAGCATTGGGGGTTGAATAATTTTGAACACAACTGTATATTTACAGTACTTCGTAAAGCGGGAAACGCGCGGCGGAAAAGAAATACGATGCTTCGTAAAACGAGAAACGCGCAGCGGAAAAGAGAAAATACAAGGCTTCGTATTTCGAGAAACGCGCAGCGGAAAAGAAAAGGAAAAATAAATCTTTAACCCCCTTTTTGTGTTTGGGGAGTGAGTCCCGCACAGGTTATGTTCCAGAATGTACGTGTGTGTGTGTGTTATGGTACCCGGGTACAATATTCAACTGGCCAGTGAATTGCTTAAAGAGGTATCTTCGACTAGTCAAGTTGGGGCCCTGTGGGGTTTGGAAACAAACAGCAGCGTGCTTTCTTTATTCACAAACGGCCTGGAAGGCCTCTCACCCATCCGCCAGATATTTGGTGCTCCGCTCGACCCAGGACGTCTCTCCGCTCGATCTTGGCTGGGATTCTCTGGGCTACCGGATCCGCTGTCTTGCCTTTCTGTAGCTGCTGCAAGGTGTCCAGCTCACCGCCTGCTCTCCCTGTCTGATCGATCTTGCGGTGCTCCTAACTCGGGGTCCTCTCGCTCACTTGGTATCAGCGTGGGTATTCCTGTGAATCACCGGGTCTTCCTCTGGTAAGGCTGAATAACCCAGTCTTTAGCTCTGTCAGGCCCCAGATGCGCTCCGGCCTAGTCACTGCCTCGTTCTGCTGCTCTGCGTCTTGCTCCTCTCACTCCCTGGCGCGCTCTGCCAGCTCTCTCCACGAGGCTCAGGATGTAAGGGTCTGTATCCCACCCACTTCCTGTCTCCGCTCCCAAAGCATGCCGGGAAATGTAGTCCCAATGTTCAATGTCTCGTATCACGCTTGTGTCCTTCCGGTGGCCAAAAATAGGTACTGCCACGACAGGGAATTAAACCCAGCGCTACACCCTTAATGAGACATTTCTTTGTCTTTGTTAGCACATAAATAACATAAGCAATTGTCATAGTTTGTGGTGTTTTTCCTTAACCGTAATTTCTAACTATCTCTTGTAATGTACCCACGCAGGTTATTTATTTCTATTTAAAGACCAAGCGGTAGCCCAAATGCATATATAACTCATTCAAAATACATACAAGTGGACTTTAATTCTTTTTAAATTGGTAAATCCCAAGTCCCTCTATTACACCGAAAAATATCAAACTAAACTGAAAGTAAAAAATAATACAACAGAATATTAACACATTGGGGTAAAAATGCATCTTATCGGACACTAAAAGTACTTTATGGCCCATTTGGCACACTTGGGAACACAGCCTATTCTCCCTCCATCTGCATTAATGATAATCTTCTGTTTATCGTCCAATAAAAATTGGACTAAAAAATCCGTTATAATTAGTAATGGAATTCCAAGTAACATATGCAAGATGCACCATTAGTCCATTATCTATTCTTTATGTAGTTAACCAAGATTACAAGATTATAAACACGCTCTAAAACTAGGCGGTTGTATTGAACAAAAAAATAGAATTTGATTACTTTGTTCATGTAAGGATGGAGTAATTATATGCATACATATGAACAAAGAGCAAAACTGAATGCGGTTATAAATTTTCCAGTTAGCAGCCACTGGATTCATAAAAAACGCTCCAAGTACAGGCTAGTACATATGAAAACTCTAGCTGCAATAACTTTGACAAAGACAAAACCAAGAACAACTAAAAAAAACAAAAACAGGATCTTTGCTGCTCTCAGGGCTTCCCAGGATCTTTGCTGCTCAGGATGTGCCTCCAGGCACACAGCCCTACGGCAGGCCCCCATCACTGATGAGGACAGTCACATGAATGTCCTGTGTCAATCAATCCATGGGAGGCCCTGCCTCACATGGGGGTGTTTTTTGTTTTTAAATTGAATGGCTTGAGACCAATGGTGCTTTCCCATTGGCTCAAGCAATTAAATTGCTCTCAGTGCCTCTCAGGCCTGAGGCGCGCTGCAGACTTCAGTCTGAATCACTCAGCCAGCTTGAGCTATGCAATTAGCCTAGTGTTCAGCTACGCAAATTGCGTACGCTAGCTCAGTGCTGCCCCTGGGGGGGGGAAGAGGAGGGAGGGAGAGGAGGGAGGGGGAGAGGATGGAGGGAGAGAGTGTGAGAGTGAGAGAGAGTGCGCACGAGAGTGCGTGCGCGCGAGAGAGTGCACACACGAGAAAGGGCGCGTGAGAGTGTGCGTGAGAGTGTGCGTGAGTGTGCATGTGTGAGAGTGTGAGTGAGAAAGAGTGCGTGTGTGAGAGTGTGTGTGAGAGTGTGTGTGTGAGAGTGAGAGTGTGTGAGAGTGAGAGTGTGTGAGAGTAAAAGTGTGAGAGAGTATGAGTGTGTGAGAGTGTGTGAGAGCGAGAGCGTGCAAGAGTGCGAGAGAGTGTGCGAGTGAGTGTGTGTGAGTGTGTATGTGATAGAGCATGTGAGAGCGCGTGTGAGAGCGCGTGTGAGAGCGTGTGTGAGAGCGTGTGTGAGCGTGTGTGAGAGCGTGTGCGTTTGTGAGCAAGCGTGCGAGAGTGCGTGTGAGAGCGTGCGTGAGAGTGCGCGAGAGAGAGTGCAAGAGACAGAGTGTGTGAGAGCGTGTGCGAGAGAGTGTTAGGAGTGTGAGTGTGCGTGAGACAGCGAGATTGTGCGTGAGACAGCGAGAGAGCGTGTGTGTGTGCAAACTGAAAGAAAAAAACAAAAACGGATGACAGAAGGACGGCGAGGGAGCGTGGAGCGGGCAAGTGAACTTTTTTGAATATAAATTTTTTATTTTACAGATTAAATACATTAAAAACACAACAGCACATTCATTTACTGGAATGGCAGGTGAGGCCCGGCCTCACCTGCCGCCCCTGACTGCACGTCCCTGTGCTAAATGTAATCTGGAATCTTGACAAACGGGATGAGCAAACCTCAACAGGCTGGTCATTGTTATACATCACTGTGAGTTTACAAATATAAAATATCAATATAAAGATGCAAACTTCAACGTGATTAACGGATATGGAATATTAATTGGCCATGTTAAAACAGATAGTGGGGGGGGGGGGATCCAAAATTACAAACCTGAGATCCAGATTTTCCAAACGCTCAAGCTGACTGGTAATGACTGCCAAGCTGTCCCAGGAAGACAGGAGGTTTTTAGATAGATTTAAAGTAGTAATATCTGATTATTAATAGGAAAAAAATTCGATAACGTAGCTGAGGTAAAGCAGTTTTATTTGGATCTCCTGAAACCCAGCTCGGATTTGCCCTGGTTCATATGTACAGATTTACAAACGTATATTCTAATTCTGTTTAATTGTATCCTAAATATATTCCATCTACCAACTCCATTGTGATTCCTTTTATATATTTGAAATGCTCTGTCAAATAGTTTTTTCTAAACTTTTTTTTTAGGTTAATAATAAGAAGCGATCTACCTCTAGCTGTTTGTCAGTTGAACTCATTCCCACTCCCTCCCAGCACACAACACAAACTCTGCCGTCGCTTCACCAAGGAACAGAAGTGAGCAGATGCTCAGCTCAAGGTCACTGCTAAAGATACAGGATTTACTTTAAAAAGTAAATAGTTGCAAATACTAAAATGCATCTTTTACCCTATTGTATTCATTATGCAAAAAAGGCCTCGTGTGTTACAGACTATATTTTTTAAAGCTGTTTCATACACTTTGTTTTTGCACATGTTCTTTATCCCAGTAAAATTCAAATGACACACAATATAAATGAATTATACTAAAAACAAATGCTTGCCATTACTACAAAGTAAATATTAATGGGAATTTTTCGAAGGATACTTGGGCATGAATGATAAATGTTATCTTTGCTTCCAGTGTGGCTGACAGCACATTCTCTGAGGGAAATGTCACGCAATCTGTTCAGCTGGCTGGGGAAAGAAAAAAAGCAGGAAAATTAAACTTTAAGAACACAATAATATATGTATTTAATTTAAAGTCAGACATCATTCAGCTCTACAAAAATCACTATCTAATCTATGGATGACAGCATAAAGCCAATAAATTCTAAACATAGGTTTTTTTTTTCTCAGATATAGTCACATTTAAACATTAAATGAATGCCTACATCTCACAGGAAGTTGGGACGTTCTACAGCATATCAGGCTTGCTGAATATTTCTACTGAACACTACCATAATTTTTCAATCTCTATTCTAAGGCTGTACAGACAGAATGCACAAAGTTGACCCAAAAAGTGTCTGTGTGTGCACGCATTAATGATTTTGAATGAACGTATGTATTTTGCAGCTCCTTAATGTAAATCTTGTGTCTACAATACCTCAAGTAGATGCATAAAGGCGTTCCTAAGGATCCTAGTGTTACAGAGAAACAAATTTCTGTCATGCAAAACATGTGTGTGGCTTGGGCACGAACAGATACAGCACCCGGAATCCAGTATCCCATGAAGAAAGCATTTTAGGCCGGGTGCACATGAGCGCACTCAGAGTGGAAGGAATGTCCGTGAGAGTGGACGTTCCTTCCATTCGACGCACGCCTGCCCGCCCGCCCGCCCCCCCCCC
Organism: Leptobrachium leishanense; assembly: GCA_009667805.1. Classification (NCBI taxonomy): domain Eukaryota; kingdom Metazoa; phylum Chordata; class Amphibia; order Anura; family Megophryidae; genus Leptobrachium; species Leptobrachium leishanense. The sequence continues at coordinate 245,041,495 of CM019066.1, forward strand.
CCCAGCGCTGCAAAGCGCGATCCTCCTATGAGAATGCATTGAAATATATAAGGTCCTATTAACAAAAATGTCTGTTAAGAATTTTTTTATCTGTAAAAATCAATAAATAAAAAATTCTTGAAGAAAAAAAATGGCTACAAATTTTTTTTTTAAAAAAAGAGACTTTTTGCAGCAGATGAAAAGAATAAACGTTTGAATAAATAAAAAAATAAAAAAAAAAAAAAAAAAAAAAAAAGAAAACGGGACATTATTTTTACATTGAAACCTATGGAATTCACCTTTCGAATGAAACCACCGAAAATCTGGGAATTTCGCCAACGTTCACAAGTTCGGCTCTCTTTGAAGAACTCAAAAAAAAAAGTGAAAAAGGAGGGTGTAATTGCAGAACGTCTGTAATTGCAGAACCTTCACTACCAAGTGATTTTGCGGTTTTCCAGAAAATCATTTGTAGGACCCTGTGTTTTATAGAAAACGATTTTCCATTACCCAGGCTGTAAAAATGTATTGTTAGCAGAATCAGACGGGTTCACTCGGGACGAGGCCGGACCGGACACGAGCAAGAATTGTCTGAACACGAGTCTCTTCAGGAAAGGCAAACTTTATTGTGATATCACAACAGATGCTCAAATAGGATTCAATCGCAAAGAATGAGCCCCGTCTCCCCCGTGACATCCAATCTTATATCCCAAATACACAATTAGGTACCTCCCAATCAGCCCACCTCCCGGTTACGCTATCCCACCCTACGTGGGTTAATACCTCCCTTAGTCTAATACAAAGACATTCCATTACTTTGGCTGTAAATTGGCAAACTTCATGTTAGTAACAGTAAATCATAATTAGTTGCTTTTCCCATCCCGGGCTGTGCCCCCCTCCCTAAAGACTATGTTTATTTTGATACAGATAAAGCATGGTCTGGTTTCTACGCTTTTCTTTATCTTTCTGCGGGCCCCAACGACCTTGACATATCTTTCTCTGTGCCTGGAACAGCAGAGATCTCTCAGCGCTTTAATGGTTTTTCTACTAATCTCAGCACAGTCCTAAATTTCTACATGTGCCTCATTATAGCTTCAGCTAAAAACCTGCCTACTTATATTTAAGTGAACCAATATTCTGAACAAGATGGTCGCCTGGCTTATACTAGCGGCCATCTTCCAGTCTATTTCCACTACAGTATGTTACATCCAAACCAATTTTTACAGTCAGTAAGCTTATTTGACAGGCAGGGGACTCCCTCTGCTGGTCAAAATTTGCCACTACATGTAAAATTTAGCTGGAGTTCTGCTTTTCTCTCAGTAGCAAGACAGATCCCAAAGTTACACAAAATCAATTCCAGTAAATCAGCGGACAACTCTGATAAGCTGAAACGTTACGGACACATTCTGGAGCCAAATTTCCAAATCTATTTCTTTTGCAATAAACACAATTACTTTGCGTTGCTCCAGATTAAAACCAAATTGAGTAGACTCGATCTCGGACACCTACAATTGCTTTTGAAGATCACATTAACTAAATCCTGGTAGTGAATGTGTTAAGGGGAGCATGACTAGTTTGGCAAGAACATGGTTATTTAGGGGTGTGTGCAAGAGTGTGGCCAGGGCTGTATTTAGAATTAGGCAGAGTAGGTAAGTGCCTACAGGTGCCTGTCAAAAGGGGGAGTCTTGCTCGGATTAAAAAAATAATTACAATTATTTAGACCCTGCATCTCTGGAGCCCCAAAGGCTAGAAGGACATATAAAATGTATCATTACCATTCGAAAGGCCAGAGTATGGACTTTCCCTTGATACCAAACATGAACAGGTCCATGCAAGAATAAAATTAAAATATTTATTTTCCCAACACAGCACTATTGTTCACTTTACAATTCTAAAGTGAACAGTGATGTTGCACTAACCTTCTCATTTCCCACACTGCCAGCAAGTTTGGAGGTGATGGCACAACGCATGGTTTCATTGACAACCTAAATCGTGGCACTGATGTGAGGAGAGAAAGGAGGACTTCTGAACCCTACATCTGTGATCTTTACACCACACAAGGTCAAGTGGGGGATCACTGTAAAGGGCAGAGTTTTGTCTTTCCAACGACACCAAAATGTATAAAATTAAAACAATTTTATCTGTTCTAAGGCAGAGGCATTCTGTGGTTTTACATATAAAGCAAACAAGCCCATTTCACTAACTCGCCTTCTCATTTCCCACGCCAGGACCAAATGGGGAGGGGAAGCCCTGTTGCAAGCAGAAAAAGGCTACTTTGGAAACCTGTATCACCATTTTTTTAACAACCCACAAGTTCATGTAAGGTGTCCTTGAACAGGTCAGAATCTGTCCTTTCCAATGATACCAATCACGACCAAGTAAAAAGTATAAAATAACCCCTCCTTTTTTGTTCCAAAGAAAGTCTTGATTTTCTATAGAAGAAATTATGAAAATAAAGAAGCAGTAAAAAAAATAATAAAGTGGTAAAAAAGTAATGTGCTGAACATGACCCTCATCCATAGCTGTATTTTGATGTATAGAAATTTGGCTGCTCTGAGCTGAAATGGAGCATAATTTTTCATAGCTAGGGTTAGGCTTAGAAATTAAGGATAAGGGTGACGGAAGCCTCCGCCACCTTTTCAATGACTTGGATTCCAAGTGTCTGAGACTGGCTGGCGCTGGCACTCACATTGCCCACACTACATATAGACTGTGTGCCCTTTGGAGAGGAGCAGATGCCAGTCTCGTGCCCACCGACTATGCGTGATTATGGCTGAGACTGTTCATAGGGCATCGCCATGCTATTTGTGATTTGTTTTAAAAGCATGTTTGTTAGTTTATCCTCCCCCTCTGTGCTGGACAGATAAGATTATCACTGGGGATGAGGGGGGTGCTCAGACAGCAGAGTGCTAGTGTAATAGGCCCTTCACAGATAACCAATATACACTGTGCAACCTATATAAACAAACTGTAGAAAAATAAAGCCATTCATTACGGCTTTTACCAAGGATCAAGTCTTACTGGTTGTGTGTGTGTGTGGAGTCTTTGCTTCACTGAGGAATCCATCTGTAGTCTGGAAGGTGACTGTGGTGCTCCTGGCGTGGTTCTGGGACAGAGAAGGGACAGGCAAATAACAGGCTGGTTCTGATCCTGGAGATTTAGACAGAACTCTAACTCTGTGCGTTCCAGATACAATAAGTTTAGGTTACTATTTGTGCTTGTTCTACGGTTAACCCTCACCCTAACATTCTGCTCCATTTTTGCTCCATTTTCTTTTGATGCATACAAACGGTTTTTCCTTTTTTTTTTTAAATCTTAATTTTTAAGTTTCTCCCGGGTTTTTTTTTTTAGCCAGTACATGCCAGTACACAGTACCGGCACCTCCCGGCAGGGCTATTTTTTCTGTTTTGTTTTTTTTGTTTACTTCATTTTACAGATGTTAAGAATTTGCATCCAAAATCTTCATGTCCAGCTTCCTGTTATGCGATGGGAACAGACTGGGAATATCTGGCGGATGGGACTGGTCTGGCTTGGCTCCTCTCTGCTCAGAGTCGGGGTGGTTGGCAGAATCAGGCTTTAATCATGCGACCGGTGGCAAAATTTCAGCGCCACTGCACAATTTTTTCTATCAGTGCTGCAGCGCCGGCATCTTGGAGCAGTGAGGTCGGATGACCACACCCACTCACATGCTGCCAGTCGGGCCAGGAGTGGAAGAGTGTGTTGGCAGATGCTTCCCCTCGTCTCCCGCCGGCCCCGGCAGCGACCTGCGTGTATGTGTTATGCTGATGGCTCGGCAGGGGACATCCAGGATACACTCCCTCACCTCCTCTGTCTGCAGGCTGCTAGGCTGGAGGCTCTGCAAGTTCCAGGGAGAAGTATATGTGCATCTGGCTCCATCCACATGCCCAAGCTCAACAGAGACCCCCTGCATTGAAGGATGACAGCAAGGCAGAAAGTGGCACAGCCAGCTGGCACCCTGAGCCAATGCCCTTTGACACTGACAGGGTGGCAGAGCCTGATGTGTGCAGTAGTGCTAGAGGTGGGGAAATCTTGCAGGCAGTGAAGGCAGGGCGAGTACACAGATAATGATTTCAGTCCAGAAACCTGTGCTTCCACCATGCCATCCCTTCCAGGACCAGACCCTTTTAAGGAGGATAGCCCTGACCTGCAGCTGGCACTGATTGGGTTAAATAGTGATCCTCTTGCTGTCTGATGCATAATAACCCTTACTGTGTTGTCACTTGTATCATGTGAGCCTCGTCTCTGGTTACAGATTATAAACAATTTCCCAAAATATGTGCAATATTGTTGACCTTGGTTTGTTTCCAGCATAAATCATGGCATGGTTAGTGATTGAGTTTGTCATTTCAGCTGGTATGAACTCTTAAACTTCAAGAGCCCCCCAAGCTAAAGGATTAATCCACTAAACAGTGATTTTCTGCAGAATTAAATACTTTAGCTCAAAGTAGCTGAACCTAAACATTTTTATCCAATGCTCCTTCCAATAGACTATTTCTGTTCAATTAATTTTCCACAGATTCACTGCTTAGTGAGTAACCAGAAAGACTGATGGGAGTTGTAGTCATGTGGCAGCTCTAGGGGTCACCGTGAGCATACAAAGCACAATTTCTAACGCTTTCAGGCACTGTGGCTTCAATCCAAAACCACAATTTCAGACAAATGTATGATACGCTCAAACACACCGCATATTACTGTGAGTTTTATTGCTGTGGTTTTATTGCTGCAGTTTTTCCCTGGGCGTGAGAGTACCCCACCTATTTTTCCCGAAAAAAAGCACTGGTTTCTCCGAAAACAAAAATTAAAAAAGTAGTTTTGGAGCTACGTGCCGTTATGTGAGCTGGAGGAAACACAGTCCACTACCTCTACCCACGTGTTGGTGCTCCAGGCCCAGGTTGACAAGCTGCAAATAGTTGTTGTGGTACTGGAAGCAAGACACTGGGTGCAGGAACCTCAAGCTCTGTGGGGTGTCTGAGAGTTTCCAATTCGGTACTCCTGGCGCTTACTAATGGCTTTGTAATAGCGGTTTTGGCCTTACATCTGGATGCCATGGCACCCATTCTATCCGCGATTCACATTAAGAAGGCTACTGTGGCTCCGCTGGACGCCCTCGGAGACGATATTGTGGTTGCCAGGGATGTTCTGCTCCGAGAGCGTCTGCTGAGAACGACATCTGGAACTCCTCTGGCCTATTTTGTAGAAGCATAGATCGCAATATATCGTGATCTCCCATTTGCGTTCCTGGCAGCTCAGCGTCAATTTAAAATCTTTACAGAAGTGCTTCACCATCAAGGTGTCAAATATCGGTGAGGAGTCTCCAGTTCCCTGCTGATGGGTGTGTAAGTAGGGTTTTGCCTTGGAGCAGCCACCTAGTCTCTCACTGCTCCATTGGCCCTGTGGTGGGCCTGTGCGTGCCTTGTGGTTCCTGCTGGGGCCCTATACTCCCCTTAGGGGTTTAGGGGTGAGCCACTGAGCACCACTTTAAGGATACCCCCCCGTCTGTTTTTGGGGCCACTCCCCTTTTTTTCCTTTCTCTCCCCACCCTCTTTTCCACCCTTCCCCACTTGTTTTTTGTGCTCGACGTCTGCTGGCTCACACGCCTTTTTGCTCTATTATTATGGGCTCACTGGCTTTCATATACATCATATACCTGTGGACTCTAGCGGGACACACGTTTTTTTCAGTTTCATGCATATCACACACTTATGTACTACTTGCAATTATGTCCTCTTTTTTGCGATCCACTTTGATTTGTATGACAAACTTTCAGATTAAAGAATTTAAAAGGGAAAAAAAGGAAAGAAAAAAAAGCATTTTTTGGCACTTATTTTTTTATATGGGGGGGGGGGGGTGCTCCAGAGAACTCGTACTCTCAAGTTGCTTCCCCAGTCCCTCCCCAAGTCGAAAATTGGTCACGAACAGCCTACTCTCTTTAATTCTGTATTCTTTTCTTTACATAGCATCCATTCACCATCAACTCAAGTCCCAGGGTCTGCATTTTTACTCTGCTGCCACACCCACCCTCCCCATCCATTCCCCACCCAGTCCCGGTCTAAAATTTGTAGCTTCCCCTCAGCTGCTTCCACTTTGTTAATCACTCTAACTAGTCCAAGCTTCTGGTCCCTCCCATGCAATCCCAGCTATTTTATTTCTGGCCACCAGCTCCACACCACCCACCTGCCCCCCCGCCCCCTCTTGTTTCACATACCTCTCTCTCCCTTTGATTGTAAGCTCATGTGATGTCTCGCTGAGCACTTTGTTTCAAGTGCTGTTTTAGCTGGGCAATTAGCCTACAGTCATGGTTGTCTGCACCTAAAGTATCTTTATTAGGTCTCACGTTTGTGCTTACCCTATTGTAAAGAGCTACAGAATCTGTTGGTGCTGTATAAGTACTTGTAACTGTAAAAAAAAGTCTGTGCAAAAATGTTTAAGTTAAGGGTTGTAATCAATGAAAAGGTCTTGCTTGGTTTTTGCACCAAGATTTCAGACAAATTAGGGAAACAATATAATCCTAGTAAAAAGCATTGAAATGTCTGTGCTCATCTCCGTGCCATTGTCTGCATCAAGAAGAAACACATACTGTCAGACTATGCCAACAGAGACTCTGGCAATCAGACAAACTTTTAAAAATACCCTCCAGATTTCCATCTCCCTCATTTCTTAGCATAGAGTATCCATTTAAGTCAGAAGGGATTTGTTTCGTTTTCACCTGTTTTGTTGAATGCTTCTCATATCTTTTAAGTGTCTGTCCAGCATTAATGGTTTTGAAAAGAAATTTACCAATGCAGTTAACAGCATACAGCGTATTAAATGACACTTGCTACTATTTTTACACATTGTACTTTGAAACACAGCTCTTCAAATCTATAGCAAAAGTCCTTGAAAAAAATAAAAGAAAGTCAGTTATGTAGGCTTCCAGCTGGATTATCTGAGAGGTTTGGCTCCTTGAACGAATGGTACCTGCTGGTTCTCGCTTAAAATTATATAGGAAATCCAATTAAGATGTCATACTGTGACTCCACACAAAAGCTATGAAAGACTGTTGCTGACCAGATTTCCTGCGGGTTTTATATTTTATGTACATGGCTAGTCAGGGAGAGGATAATCTTTAATACATTCAAATACTTTGATAACACCAAAGGCATTTCGTATAATAAATAGAACATGTGCCGACCCTTGGTGGTAGGATTACATCTAAGACCCCAGACCGAGAATAAGGTTGCATATTTAAAGAAGGCCTTTTGATTTGTTTTCTAAGGAACTAATGAAAGAACAGAAGAGGAGACCGGGGCATTCATGGATCTCCACTAAAGTGGAATCTTTAAAAAAGACTTTGCTAAATTAAAGCGTTCCATTGGGTAATTAATCATGCACTCCAAATTAACGGATATGGAGGACTATTTTGTTCCATTTAGAGGAAAATGATAATGGACACCTTAGAAAAAGTACTATAAAATTGGGGAATATTTGGATTTCCTGCCAATTCAGGGTCTGACAAACTTAGCAGCCAGTAAGAAACGTTAGGAAAATCAGCAGAAGGATTAAATTTGGCGATAATCTTTATTATTAATCTTAAATTAAGGAGCCAGTAGCTGTATGGCCCTTGGATTTGTCAAGCCCTATGCCAATCATACATTAAATATTAAATAAAAACCTGCTATTGTATTGAATGACAGACATAAATAAAAATGTAACCAAATAAACAAATGGTGAGGTTTGGCTAGATACCCGATCAAGATGGCTGCAGATTAGTGGAGCTCCTGGCTGACTGGAGAGAACGCAGCACATTTTGCAATTTTGCCGCGATATGGTCCGAGGCAAACGGCGTGTCACGGCACCTAAACCTCCTGGGACCCTCTCCAGAACTCGCTCTACTCGACTTGAGGCATATTTCACGCCCCAGGAACCACCCTTGCCCAGCGCTCAGACCACTAAAATGGCAGCCCCCTCCGCCGAGTACTCCTTGCCGGAACTTGGCGCCGCTACACAGCGTATTGAGAAATTGCTTTCCGAGATGCCTACACAGGTGGACATCCGAGGGATGATCTCGAAAGTACGTGACACTCTCCAACAAGACATCATCGCCATCCGGACGGAGGTGGCTTCAGTTGAGACTAGGGTGGCGGGTCTCGAACAGGCGGCAACATATGCAATTGAAAATGGGCCTGAACCTTTTCATATGCCATTAATGGTCTCAGGGATCTGGAGGCATTTAGATGACCTCGACAACAGGTCCCGGCGCCAAAATTTAAGGATCAGGGGAGTACCTGAGTCGGAGACGACCGTTCGTTTATACCTGGTAGGCCTCTTTAATTTTTTACTCGGTTCCAGAGAAGTGGTCCCTACTGAATTGGCCCGTACACATAGGGCCCTCCGCCGGACTCGAAGTCAGCACCCCCCAGAGACATTGTCTGTTTCTTTAACGCATTTATGCTTAAAGGTGGCATTTACACCTCGGCTCGAGCCCAACAGTCCTGGGATTATAAAGGAGCGGAGATAGAGATCTTTAATGACCTATCCCCGACTACCCTTCAAGCTAGACACGCCCTTCGCCCGATCACACAAGTGCAACAAGAAAAACGGATCCCTTATAGATGGGGTTTTCCTCGCTCACTTTCGGGGTGACATGGAAATGGGAATTTCGTTATACGCTCCCCTGATGATATTGCGTCTTTCTTACATTCCCTGGAACTCCCTGATATTGCTATACAGAATTGGGAGACATCTGTGTTTTGATCACCGGCTCAGTTACCCCCGCAACGCCAAAAGACCACGCCAGGGTTGTCAGCGCTCGGAAATTTTGGAACTGACGGGAGACAGAGATTGAGAACCCTGGAGATAGCTTCATAGGATTTTTTTTTATCGACGGTGCCATAACGGTCGCCCTTCTGGACGCTATGCTTGAGCTAGGAGGGACATTGTTGCCCTTTTTTGGACTCTCAAGTGTGGGGTGGGTGGCGCAGGGAAAGACTTGTAGAGGGGTGCAGGAGGAGGTCGGGGGTGAGATGGGGGGAAATTCCATAGATACGGTTTAAATAATGATGTTTATATGGCTATGGTTATTGCCGTTTCCGAATTCGTTATTATTTCGTGATTTCTCCTCCCATGGTAATATTTGGAATTTTTTTGAGTGGAATTTTTGCAATTTTTGCATATATTGCTCACAGTGGATTGGGTGGGGGGGATGGGAGATGGTGTTTGTAATAAAAATTGTGTAATGGATATTCGGAGCCCTTTTTTTTTTCCTCGCCCCCGCCGTTTTTGGACCTGTTTTCTCTCCCTTTTTCCCGCCAGTTATTGACGTGATGATGGCCCTTACAAAGTGGATGCAATGTTGAACTGGCTGTTCTAGATTCCACTGATTTCATAGTTCATTCACTGGTCCCCTTATATTAGGACTGTCCAGCATTGACCTATTCCCTTCCCTTATTGAAATTGTATCCTGAAGACGATATTTCTTTTTGATTGTTATTAATAGGTCTGGAGGTCAGCACTCTCCACACTGTTAATATTGTTGATTATATATAAATCTAAATTAAAAATATTTTCTAGACTCGTTTATAAAGTTTATTGTTTTGCTAGCCACGGCACACCCCCTTCGAAGTTCGGTGTATAAATCCCAAGGGATAGTCAGGGGTCTCCTTCAGTCTTTCCTGAATTCCTGCCCTTGGCACACCAATACTTCATTGATTTAGCTATTGGCTGTCCTTTAGCGTTTTTTCTTTTTTTAATCTCCTTTCATTCTAGTTACTGACTTTCCTCCTCTCTTTTTCTCTTTGGGGTATCCGTTTTCTTATCTTCCATTTCTTCTTTGCATATATACAGTTGCAAGACAAAGTATGTGAACCCTTTGGCATTACGTCGAGTTTTGCATGAATTGGTCATAAAATGTGCTCTGACCTTCATCTAAGTAACAACAATTTGAAAAACACAGTCTGCTTAAAATAATACAACACAAACATTATATGTTTTCATGTTTCTTTATTGAACAGAACATGTAAACATTCACAGTGCAGGGTGGAAAAAGTATGTGAACCTTTGGACTTAATAACTGGTTGACCCTCCTTTGGCAGCAATAACCTCAACCAAACGTTTCCTGTAGTTGCAGATCAGACCTGCACAACGATCTGGAGTAATTTTGGACCACTCCTCTTCACAAAACGGTTTCAGTGTAGCAATATTCTTGGGATGTCTGGTGTGAATTGCTCTCTTAAGGTCATGCCACAGCATTTCAATCGAGTTGAGGTCAGGACTCTGACTGGGCCACTCCAGAAGGCGTATTTTGTTTTGTTGAAGCCATTCTTTTGTTGAATTACTTGTATGCTTTGGGTCATTGTCCGGTTGCATCACCCATCCTCTGCGGAGCTACAGTTGGCGGACAGATGGTCTTACGTTTTCCTTCAAAATGTCTTGATAAACTCTGGAATTCATTTTTCCATCAATGACAGCAGTCCGTCCAGGCCCTGAGGCAGCAAAGCAGCCCCAAACCATGATGCTCCCTCCACCATGTTTTACAGTGGGGATGAGGTTTTGATGTTGGTGTGCTGTGCCTTTTTTTTCTCCACACTCAATTTTGGTTTCAGCTCTCCACAGAATATTTTGCCAGTAGTGCTGTGGAACATCCAGGTGCTCTTTTGCAAACTTCAAACGTGCTGCAATATTCTTTTTGGACAGCAATGGCTTCCTCCGTGGTGTCCTCCCATGTACTCCATTCTTGTTTAATGTTTTCTTTATTGTAGATGTGTCAACAAAAATGTTAGCATGTGCCAGAGATTTCTGAAAGTCTTTAGCTGGCACTCTAGGATTCTTCTGTACCTCATTAAGCATTCTGCACTGTGCTCTTGCAGTCATCTTTACAGGACGACCACGCCTAGGGAGAGTAGCAACAGTGCTGAACTTTCTCCATTTGTAGACAGTCGGTCTTACCGTGGACACATAAACATCAAGGCTTTTGGAGATACTTTTGTAACCCTTTCCAGCTTCATGCAAGTCAACAATTCTTAATCGTAGGTCTTCTGAGAGCTCTTTTCTGCGAGGCATGGTTCACATCAGGCAGTGCTTCTTGAAACCGGTAAACCCAAAACTGGTGTGTGTTTTTAAAGGGCAGGACAGCTTTCAGCAACACATCCAATAATATCATACTCATTGGACTCAAGGTTGGCTCACTCCTGGCTCCAATTAGCTCTTGGAGAAGTCATTAGGCTAGGGGTTCACATACTTTTCCCACCCTGCACTGTGAATGTTTACATGTTATGTTCAATAAACACATGAAAACATATGTTTGTGTTGTATTATTTTAAGCAGACTGTGTTTTTCAAATTGTTGTGACTTTATATATATATATATATATATATATAATTTTCCTCCCTCTCTTCCCCCCTATCCCCATTTATTTTTGATTGATTTTTCCTTGACCTTCGGTCCAGTCCCCTTTCGTAGAAATGTATGCACCTGGCACACTTCATCTGGTCACATATAATGTAAAGGGTCTAAACAGCCCTGAGAAGCGGCGGAAGATACTATGGGAGCTCCGGGCACAGAGGGCATCGGTGGTGTTTTTGCAAGAAACGCACTTTAAGCTTGATGCGGCTCCGCTCTTTCGAGATACTAAAATACCCAGTCGGGTAAAAACTATAGAGATGGCAAAAAACGTGGGGTGGCACCTTTTATTTTCCCGTGATGTCCCTTTCAAAGGGAAAGAGATCAGACAAGATCCGGAGGGGCATTACCTGTTTGTTAAAGGTCCCATTGCAGACACTTTATACACTTTTGTTTCGCTATACCTCCCAAACTCTGCCCAACACCGAAGTCTAGCCTCTATTTTGAGGGTCCTCTGAGTTTCAGGAAGGCGTTCTTATAATAGCCGGAGACTGTAATGCTTCCCTGGACCCCAGGGCGGATACTTCGATTGGAACATCATCGTTGCCCAGTAATCTTTCATCTCACATCCGCCGTACTTGGGACTCTCATCAACTAGTAGACGTGTGGAGAGCGCTTCATGGAGGAGAGCGTGAATACACTTTCTTTTTGCACGTACACTGCACCTATTCGCGGATTGATTACATATTTATACCACAACATCAGATGCGCCTTGTCCGCTCTTCGGACATTCTTACGAAACATGGTCTGATCATTCTCCTGTCTCCGCACATGTGGTATCTCCCTTAAGTGTTCCGCGTGAAAGGGTATGGAGACTGAATGTAAATTTATTAACCGATCCCGGACTCCTGGATGAATCGAAACAATTGCTTACCAACTATTTTCAAGATGATTTGACTCCCAATGTTTCGGTCTCCTCAGTTTGGGAAGCCCATAAGGTGGATAATTAGGGGGTTCTTTGTCAGTAAGGGAACGGCAGCAAAGGAAACTACACAAATCCCAAATAGCCGACCTCTTTGGAGCGATTCGAGATCTAGAAGCCCGACACGCAGAGACTGGTGACCCGGTTATCTATCAAGCTTTGTTAAAAGCCCGTTTTGATATCACCACCGGTCTGTCGACTGACCTTAAGTTAATGGCTGTTAAGGCTAATGCCTTTTTCGCCTTAAATTGAAAAACAAGCCTGGTAAACTCTTGGCCCATATATTACGAACTAAACATGCGAAGGCTTATATTCCTCGCCTTCGCATGCCTACGGGTCTGACTACGGTGAATCCTGATCAAGTTGCTGAGACTCTGCAATCATTTTTTGCGTCTCTATACTCTATTTAAGAAACTCAATATCCCACGTTGGACCCGATTGCTATATCATATTATTTGTCTCGCACCATTAAATGTACTCTCTCGAAGGAAGAAGCTTTGGATTTAGGATCCCCGATATCCACGGAGGAATTGGCTTCTGCTCTCTCGGGCTGTAAAACTAATAAAATCCCTGGACCGATGGCCTCCCGGCTGAGTATTATAAATTTCTTAAACAACACCCCCTTCCACATATGTTAGCAGCCTTTAATTCATTGCTATCCGGCGGTATTCTACATCCTAGTGCGTTGGCGGCAACCATTACTCTGATTCCGAAACCAGGGAAAGATTTATTGCTTAGCTCTAGCTATCGCCCTATATCTCTTCTCAACTCGGATTTAAAGCTTTTAGCATGTGTTTTGGCCACGAGACTTCAGAAATTTTTGCCCGGGTTGGTGATCTCGGATCAAGTTGGCTTTGTACCAGGGAGAGAGGCGAAGGACGCTACCACTAGAGTTGTCAATGCTATCTACTTGGCAAAACGGGATTCCATTCCTCTGTTGCTTCTTTCAACTGACGCTGAGAAGGCGTTCGATAGGGCCATAATACCCTATCTGCATTTAGCACTTCAGGGGTTTGGACTGGGTACCGGCTTTTCAAAGTGGATTTCAGCACTGTACTCTGTCCCGACCGCCAGGATACGGGTGAACGGAGCATTGACTCCCAGTTTCCCAATCCTGAATGGTACCAGTCAGGGGTGACCCCTATCGCCCCTCCTCTTTGCTTTGGCCTTAGAGCCTCTATTAACTTCAATTAGCGACAACCCGGCTATTTCCGGACCCCAAGGGTACGCTGCACAACAAAGTTTCGGTGTATGCCGATGACCTGATGTTTATGTTAACAAACCTGGAGAAGTCCCTGCCGGTGGTAGTGCAGTAATTTCAACTTTATGGAAATATTGCGGATCTCGCGATAAAGGAGGATAAATCTGAAATATTGAACATCAACCTTTTGCGGGTGAAAACGTTGCAGCTACGGAGATTTAGCTTTAGATGGTGTGCCGAGAAGCTTAAATATCTGGGAATCTGGTTATGTCCAGATATTCGCCGTATTCCGGCTCTGAACGATGATCATCTCTTAGCCGACATTACCCACGATCTGGAGACTTGGTCTCCTAAATATATTTCATGGCTAGGTCGCGTAGGAGGTTTGAAGATGAATGTTCTTCCTCGCATTTTGTATCTGATGCAGACCTTGCTCTTACCTTTACCCCGGGGTTTCTTTCGACAATTGCGCAGACTCTTCCTCTCTTTTATATGGACGGCGATGCGCCCCCACGTAAAATTCTTGGTGCTGTGTCAACCGACCACACAAGGAGGATTAGCATTACCCGACGTCCGTCTAGATTTCTTCGCCTCTCTACTAACGAGAATAATAGATTGGATGGCAACGGATTCAGAGAAAAGGTGGATTGACCTTGGAAGTGCTCTGGCAGGTAGACCAGTATGGACGTTACCCTGGCTTTTACCGACACAATTACGTTCAAGTTGTCACCTGGCCCCAACATTAGGATGCACCCTCAAACATTGGCACAAATTGAGAGTCTCTCATTCATTGTCCTCATTTCCGTCCCCCCAGCTACCGATTTCTTACAATCCGGCACTGCCAAGTGGGGTGATACCCTCATTGAGAAACCGGTTCACTTCTGCCCCATGCCTACTAGCTCATCCCATTGTGAATGTTGGGACTTTCAGAGCTATACCTACGCCAGAAGGTTTTCCTCCTCCTATCTTAGAACGTTTCAATGTCACACAGATTCGCCACTTACTCCTTTCATTACCCAATGACACCCTAACGACAAGGACATTAACGCCTTTTGAGGCATTTTGTAGTAGGAAAATACCTCTGGCCAGGAGTTTGTCGACACTATACCGTCTATTAAAATTGGTAGAAGAGGACCTGCCATCTTATACACGTCGATGGGACGGGTTTCTCGGAGAAGAGATCCCCCACCTTCCTGGCTAAAGACATTCATCCTCATACACCATGGCTCCCCATCACGAAACCTCGTACAAGTTGACGGCACTATGGTATGCCACTCCTCAATGGATTGCCAGGTTTAATCCAGAGATTTCCCCTCTCTGCTGGCGCTGCTTGCTTGAGGATGGTTCGTATTTACAGGTTTGGCGGCAATGCTCTTGTATTGTTTCATACTGGCAAGCTGTTCAATCTTTGATTCGCCATGTCACAGACGTAACTCTGGAGCTTGACCCCAAGATCTATTTACTTCGCCAGCTGCCCTATCCGATAAAGACCTTGAAGAAGTCTATCGTTCTACGAATTTTGTTGGCAGCGAGAACATGGATTCCTGTAGATTGGCGAAACCCCACGAGTCCATCATCTAGGGAACTGGTGACTAGAGTTGAATTAATTCAAGCACAGGAAATGTACAATCGGCCGCCAGAGCGTTTTATGGAAGTGTTTAATGCCACTTGGTTATATTGGAGTACGTTTCTTTCTTTGGCCTTTTCTGCTTGGCTAGGGACCGCTCCGACTGATATGGAGACCTTGGAGTAGGTGCATCTGCTCGCTACCTCTGTGCCCGGGGCTCCTTGACCTTCGCCTCTCTCTGTCCTGAAGGACTCTTAAGTTTTCCCTTAGGATCCTCCCTTTTTTCCTGTCCCTTCCCTTTTTTTTTTCTTCTCTTTATCCTTTTCTTGCTCTTCTCTTTCCCCCCCAAAGAAGAACAGTTTAGACATTTTTCTTTACTTTAATTCATCATTTTCCTACTGTTTTCTCTTGCTTTTATCTCTGCTGCAAAGGCAAACTTACGAATTTGCCTGGAAGTGTTCTTACATCTGATAGTGTTTTATGAGAGCAAAATATCTGAGTGGCCTCTCTGCTCCGTTAGATCAGGCATCTTGCCTGAGAAATAGATGCGGCCTTCCTTCTGCATATCTCTTTTTTCCGATTTCTACGTTTAATGGAGACCCTGCGGAGATAGATGTGAAGTATTCGCCTTTCATTAGTGCACAATACTAAATTTAATTTATTTACTCAGATTATCTTGGCACACAAATACTACAATTTGAACATATTATTGAATGTATGGCTTAAATACTATGGTTTTGTTTTGCCTAGACAAATGTACTATGTATTTTCTGTGTTTATCACCCTAATAAAAAAAAAAAAAAAAAAAGGATAAAATAAAGAAATGGTGTATGCCAGTAGTTCCCAACCGTGGTACTCAAGTACCCCCAACAGGTCAGGTTTTCCAGATATCCGAAGCACAACACAGGTGGTATGATTTACTGCTCAGTGATTGCAGGATTCAATCTGCATTTCCCAAAGGTGATCTATAAAACCTGGCCTGTTGGGGGTACTTGAGGACTGCGGTTGGGAACCACTGGTGTATGCTAAAAAAAAAATCCAGAATAGTCCACAAGAAATGTCAGATTTTATTCTTTTTATGCAAGCATTAAATATTTCCGAGCTAGCACTAAACCACCATATTCTATTTACACGTGTTATCACATAAAAAAAAATAAAAATTATATTCTCCATCCTTCCCACTGCTTGGTGAAGCACAATAAGGATGTTCATAAAAACTTTCCATGCATCACCACAATTAGATGCCTGTCAATCAAAGGATACAAAAAGCAGAAAATATATTACGTATCGCTCTTCACATCGAGCTGTCAGGAAGTAGAAAGTGAAGCGTGCAGTATATGTTTTAGGTTCCTTTTTTGGTGCCTTCACTCAAAATAATGAGTAAATACGAAATAAGTCTTGAGGACTGACTCAAGTCCAACTTCTCAATAAAAACAAACACTTGAATTATAACTTGTTTGTTCAGCCATAATTTTTCCCTTTATTGTCATACACACCCACACATGTTATGTTGCTCCACAGATTTATTAATTTCAGTTATGTAGCACAAATGAAGAAACGCTCCACATGTTCAGATGTTATGGCTGGGTGGTATCCGCACATTTACATGGTCAAATTGGGACACTCTCAAAATATGGACATTGTAGATTTGTTTTAAAGTTTTAAAAGTTGACAACCTAGAGTACCTCAAAAACTTTGTGGGCCCTATTACAATCTTTACGCAAAAACGCTCGCTCAGCGAGTTAATTTGTGCGCGAAGCGTTAAACATTAACGCGCGTAAATTAACACTGGTATCACAATCCACGCGCATTTTTCATCCGTCGAAAAATTGTGCGCGTAAAACAGACGAGCAAAAAACACGCGCATTAAGGTTGTGCGCAGAAATCAGTGTGCAAACTGTTTTTTCACGCGATTCAGCCAATCATAATTAAGAACCACAATTGGCTCACGTTAAGTTTTTGCGCCTGACAAAATCAATCTGAGTATATATGCTGCAGCAATAATAAAAACACGCACAACTTATCAATTTTATTGTTTAGGTATGTGTAGAATGTGTAACTATACTTTGCTGTATTTTTATTTTTGGGCTGGTGTATTTGGTTTCGGCCAGTATGTTCAGATTTGCCATTAACACCAGCTTTTAGGAGTCGTTAAAATTATGCGCGCAAACGCTGTGCGTTAAAAACTGCACATAGAATGTAATACCATCCGCGTACCAGCGCACAAACGCATTTGCGCTCACAATGTTTAGGACGCGCGCAGTACAGTACGCTCGCAAAGGGTTCGCGCAGGTCCACCCGCGTTAGACGAATGCACTCGTTTGTTGCGCTGACTTTGTAATTCGACCTTCACGCAAAGGGTTTTGTCCATCGCGTTAATGCGTTTTGAGCACGCGTTAACGTTTGCGTGAAGACTGTAATCGAGCCCTGTGTATTTTATGTAATCTGAATACAAATTTGAAGAGTTTCAGAATCTATATACAGTATCAGCATTCTTTCACAATTATGTTGCATTTTTAGTGGGAACATCATAATCTCATTGCAGACCCCTCCAAGGGGCGTGGCTTAGGGGTGACACGCACAATATCCAAATGAAAATAAGGAGTTAAATAGGTGCTCCACTAGCAATGCAAAATTATTTATAACACGTAAAATCCAACTTTAATAATATAATGTGAGAACGATTACCACCCAAGAGAGACCAATTTATCTATGACAGCTCCAGTATATTCCCTGTATTTCTGCTGAACGAATAAAATGGATACCCCTTCTCTCCTCCCCTTGAGGTTGGCTCAAAAATCGTAAAGGGACACTACCACTTGAATAAGCTGTAACTAGATTACTAGTGCATTACAAAAGAGAAAAAAACATGCTGTTCTTTTTTCCATGTTTGAAAGAATTGCATGTAAAAGGTGAAAAATAAATGTCCGTTTTTTTTTTATATTGACAATTTTTATTATGCACAAAGTACAGTACAACGAACAATTGCACAATATACAGGTTGTGCAATTAAAAGCTAACCGGTAAATTGTACAGAACAGTTTGTGTCGTGCATTATTTTTCTTTTTTCCAACAATCCTTTGAACAGGTTATCAGCTCAATAAAATAAATATTCTTCAGTAAAAGAAAAAGGCAATGGCACAATGTATTAGAGCTAAAACAGTAGAAATAACATACAACCAAACAAAACAGTGGACTGCCCGGTCCAGAACTCGTAGGAAATTCGAGATATGGTCTTGGAGACAAAGTAAGGAAGTTCAGTCTGTGTTAAGATATGGTAAGAGCCAGGAAGGTATACATGTCATAAGGGATGTTAATCATGGGTTGAAGTGGGTTACGTCCTGCTACCATTTCTGCTGAATACCAAGCAGTGTATTGCATCGAGGTTTTAATCAGTGTACGCATATGAGTATCTAGGGTTGGGAAATAACATTGCCAAGTCGCGAGGCAGGTGTTAGCGTGGGTTTCCTCATTAATCAAAGTGTGAAGCCAGTCCATTCGGAAAAGATAATTCAGTTTGGTTTGGAAAAGTGTAAGTGGGATTGAGGTAGAATGATTCCAATTATGTAAAATCGTTTTTCGACCCACCGCCGCAACCAGAGATAAAAAGTGCTTGTATGTGTAAGGATGAGGTGGGACCAAAGAGGAGAAATTCAGGGGTCAATGGTAATGATTGTTTAGTAGTTGAGAAAATATATGTCTGGACTGATAACCAGAATTGACGTGTAACTGGGCAACTCCAAAAACAGTGGTATAAGTCCGCTTGGTCTACTGGGCATTTAAAGAATCGGGAATTTGATTTCCAACCCATTTGGCATAATCGTTTTGGTGAGTAATAGCTATGGTGTAATGTTTTTATAAACATTTTCTGACATGACACTGATGGTAAAATTTTGATCATGTACTTGTGGGCCGACAGCAAATCATCTGTATTAAGTGCTGGCATGTGTGACATCCACTGGATTGGGCCCGTCTTAGTCAAGGACCAAATCGACAGTATAACGTAGTATGTAATATAACGAAGATAAGGAATATTTAGGTAAGGAGCAGTTTTTGATAGGATTGTCAAGACGGTTAGTCCAGTCAGTTGAGGTTGAGTCAGTAGAGGTAACCTTAATAAGATATGAGCGTAGTTGAAAATATGCAAACCATGGGAAGGGTAGGGTAGGGAAGGGTAATTATCTCAAAGCGCGGTAAGCGAAAGGAGGGTGTTCGTAGAAGGATCTGGTACCTGATGTAAGAGACGTAAACTGCCCCTGGACCAGTCTGCAAATGGATAACGTGTCAAGTTCCGACCAAAATCTGTATTTCCCATCAATGGTAAAAAGAGCGAGGACGTGGGACACGCGGTCATTTTGATACGAGAGACAGTTTCCATGCTTTAATGGGAGCAGTTATCAGGGGGTTTTGGGTCAGCATCTCGGGAAGTTCGTTGTAGGGACAATGTAGCAGGAATGTGAGGGAATGGTTAGGAGACCAAGCCGTGTCCAATGGGACATCAGAAAATTGCGAATTATTTTGAATCTAGTCCACCGCATAACGACACTGCGCTGCCAAGTTATATTCTCGCAAATTCGGTAAATTAAACCCCCCACGGCATTTAGATTGATAAGAGTTTGGTTAGACTGAGGCGTGCTGCGGAGCCTTTCCACAAAAATCTACGGAGGGCTGTATTTAATAGTGTCGTCTGTAGGAGTTAAAATTATCGGTAGAACCTGTAACGGGTATAAAAGTTTCGGAAAGGCAATTGTTTTGTAGAGATTGACTCTGCCATATAGTGATAGTGGGAGGTTATGGCATCTGTTAAAATCATTTATCATTGTTTTAAGAATTGATGGGATATTGAGAGCATAGAGATCCTTTAAAATCTGCTAAAATGTGTATTCCCAAATATTTCAATGAAGTCGTAGACCATTTAAGTGGTATTTGTATAGGTAGCCGAGGTGGGGGAATGGTTTGAAGATAAAGAGCCGTGGATTTAGCCCAATTCACCCGCAACCCCGAGACATCCTGAAACCTATTTAAAAGTCTAGAGAGTGAGGGTAGTGCTTCTAGCAAATTTTCAGTAAATAAAAGGAGATCATCCGCAATAGCAGATACTTTCAGTTGGATTTCGCCCACCATTCTACCACGAAAAGTGGGAGAGTGCTCTATGGTACGTAATAAAGGATCCAGGGCTATATCGAACAATAATGGTAAGAGTGGAGCCCTGCCGCACGCCTCTACCAAGCAAAAAGTATGGGGAGTCTTGTCCATTCGTGACAATACACAAAGCAGGGTATCTAGTAATGTTACGAATAAAATCTGTGAACATCTGACCAAAACTACGATGAGATAGTATTTGAAGCAAATGTGACCACGTATCCGAATCAAAAGCTTGTTCAAGGTCTAAGCTAAGCAAGGCTGAATGGTTACCTCTGGGAACTGAACGGGCCGCTGCCACAGCCCGTCTAATACCAACTACCGACCATGTACAAACCCTAATTGATGGCGAGTTAATAAGTCCGGGAGAAAGGTTTGGAGTCTTGAGGTGAGGATTTTGGTAAGGAGCTTATAGTCAGTGTTAAGAAGAGAGATTGGGCGATAGGAGGACATATCAGCTGGTTTTCCAGGTTTAGGAATCAAAATTGCGCGGGATGCATTAAAGGAATCAATAGCATTACCTGACACATAGATGTCATTAAACATGGTTGTTAGTATCGGACACAATTAGGCTTTTAGGATTTTATAATAGTCCGCTGTCAGACCATCTGGGCCTGGTGATATGCCTGTTTTAAGCGAGGTTATGGCATCTCCCACCTCCCGCTCCGTGATAGGGCCTTCCAAGGTCTCCCTCTGGTGTGCCAAGAGACGAGGCGCCGGGTAAGCCTCCAGAAAGGCATTACCAAGATCAACATTATCCTGTGATAGAGCCCAAAAAAAAAAAATCATAAAATAGACCGTTAATGTGAACAGGGGAAGTTGTAGATGTGCTGTTCTCTACGGTGAGACGCATAATAGGTTGACGTTTACGCCTGGGGTTAGCCATACGTGCCAAGAGCTTACCCGACCTACCACCACAGCGATGAAAAAATTGAGTTTGAAAGTCACAGTGTTCCTGCGCTTTAGCGTGTCTCTAGTCTCTAGGTGTTGTTTAGCCTGTAAATAAAGAACATGGTTGTCGGTCGGATGTCGTTTATACGCAGTATGAGCAGTCCGCAAAGTTGATTCAAGCAGTTGTAGTGTATCTTTCCATTGCTTATAATGAGAAGCCGTGTATGATATAATATGTCCCCGAAGAACCGGTTTAGAGGCTGCCCAAAGCAGTCTAGGTTGGTCTAAGTGAATCAAATTATCGTCCACATAATTCGCCCAACTAGATTGTAAATGAAGTTGAAATGAGGGTGTATTAGTAAATTGAGATGGAAACGACCAGTGAGGGTGATGTGAACGTTTATAGGGAAATTTAACCCCTAGTCTCACTGGGGCGTGATCAGATAAAGATATCGGCTCTATGTCAGCACAAATTAATGTGGGGAGCAAATTCGAACTCAACAACATATCAATACGAGAGTGTGTGTCATGGACTGGCGATTGAAAGGTGTAATCTCTTTCTGAGGGATGTAATACCCTCCACGTGTCATGTAAATTTAACGGTGAAACTAACGTTTGAAGACCCTGAGAAGTGGAGCGAGAAATAGCTGTGGCTAATCCCGATCTGTCCAATGAGTGGTCAAGAACATTATTAAAATCACCCCCCAATATCAGGTTCGGAGTGGGGATATCTAATAAAAGTTGGAGGAACCTGCAGTAAAAAGAATTGTTAGGGCTATTAGAAGCATAGACATTCACAATACAATACTTTACGTTGTTGATGACCAAATGAAGAAAAATATATCGCCCCTCCAGATCACATATGCATGACTCCACAGTATAAGATAACAAAGTGTGAAGAATAATCGCCACACCTCTCTTCTTGGAACTATAATTGGACGAAAAGCAGTCCTTAATCCATTTAGCTTTGAAGGTAGAGTTTAAAGACCAATGAGTTTCTTGTAATAACGTAACATGAGGACGTTTGTGAGTTAAATAAGTCAATATTTTCTTCCTTTTTACTGGAGTGTTAGCTCCATTGACATTCCAAGACAAAAATTTAAGTGTATCGGAGACTGAACCTTTTTATCCAATACCAACTCGGAAATCAAGCATGGCGTGTGAGGCAAAGGTGACAAAGGAGGGGCCCTGGTCCCAGCTCGAGCCAGGGAAAACACCCCTTATTCGAAGAGATAGAAGAAAGTCCAGGCAGTCAAAATATAGCCAAACAAAGGCAAAAATATACAATTCTTTCAGTAAGAGGTTGCAATTTCTCAGAGGTGGGGCAGCAGTGAGTTTAAGAGGCCGTCTTTGGATACATCTGGGGTAGCTGATCAGTCTCTGGGGACATAGGAGGCGGTTGACTATTCTCCCAATCCGGCAGGACATGATTCAGGAACAGATCGGCTTCACTAGCCGATGTAGTCAAGAGGGATCTGCCACCGATATGGAGGCGAAGAGTGGCCGGGTAGAGCAGGGCAAATTTTATACCCTTGTTGTAGAGCGCCAAGCACACCAGGGCGAAGTCTTTACGTTTGATCGCGACTTGGGCCGAGTAGTCACGGAATATCAAGAGTTTGTGCTGCTGATATGTGAGTGTAGGAGTCCGTTTACACGCCACCAGGATTCTCACAGCGTCTTGAAAATTGAGGAACCTTGCAATGACAGGTCGAGGTCGGGAATGGTCCGCCGGTTTGGTAGCACCCTGTCGGTGAGCCCGTTCAAATCTGAATTGGGGAAATAGAGTCCACGGAGATAGCGCTGACGGAAGCCATTCCTGAAGAAAAACGAGGAGGTCAGGTGCATGCACTGACTCTGGTAACCCAATAAAGCGCAAGTTGTTAAGTCAATTACAATTTTCCAAATCTTCCAACTTATCTTGGAGCAAAGTAATCGTGGACTGTTGTGCGTGGACTGTAGACTGTAAGGCGCCAAGCGTATCTTCAGTCGTAGATTGTCGTGTTTCAAGCTCAGATATCTGGGCGGTGTGCGATTGAAGTAGTTGAAGTGTGTTGTCAATAGATGATTTTAGAGTCTGGAACTGGGTTTCGAACAGAGGAGAAAGGAGTGACGCCACCTCTTTGGCCATCTCCATCGCAGACATATAAACCTCATGCCTCGGTTGAGGGGCACTAAGAGCAGCTTCGTCTTCAGAGTCCTGAGTGGTCAGGAGTGGAGAAGATGGGTGGGAGGGTAGTGGAGAGGTTTTCTTTGTTGTTTTGGAGGTTTTGAGGCTCTGCTTCTTAGAAGGCTGTTTGGCCACAAATTTATCCATAGATAGTTACATAGTTACATAGTTATATAGGCTGAAAAAAGGCATGCGTCCATCGGGTTCAGCCTCTCCCACATAACCTACTGCTGTTGATCCAAAAGAAGGCAAAAAACCCAGTCTGAAATATGCAACATACTGGGAAAAAATTCCTTCTTGACCCCAGAATGGCAGTCAGATTTCTCCTTGGATCAAGAAGCTTTTACCCACATATTAAATATTATAACCCTTAATATTCATAAATATGATAACCTGAAAAGAGCGGTGTAGATCCCCGAAGAGGATCTGAAAAAATTAGGACAAGTCCTTTAGACGATAGTAAAATACTTGAAAGCAAAAAAGTTAGGTTTTTTTTGTTCTTTCCTCCCCGGTCCGTTTTTTGCTTGCTAATTGGTAATTTGATTTATTTTGTGCGTTGTGTCACTTTTCTTACTTACATGAAGAAGGGGAAGAAAGAAAACCCAAGTATATCCTCCGTTTTTTTTTTTTTTATGATCGTTCTTTATTGCCCCCTCTGGCCTTGTGATCTGAAATGTTCATTTTATTATGAGGACAATGGAATGGGTGTGTTCCTGAGCCCTGGTAGAGAGAGTAAAGATGGCGTGGAGATAGCCCCAACTTGCGTGTCCCCTTTGAAGAGGCAGGCCGCCCGGCTCGTGGTGAGATTGCGGGCCCAAAGATGGCGGCCGGGATAGTACCCGAGATTATCCTGCGCCCGGTTTACCAGGAGGCAAAGGAGGGGGAGTGTATAACCGCCACCCGCGACCCCTGAGCACAGTCCGCCCGTCACGCACCTGGGGGATGAGGAGCAAGTCCCCTGCTGGCAGCGCTTGGCAGCTCAGTTCCGTTTGTTTTTATCTCCTGTTTCCATTTTGTGGATGTTTCCCATGGTGCAACATTTACCAAAATTTGTACAAATTTTTTTACTTTGTGGCTGTGCTTTATCTTATACAGTATTTACAAGACAATGAGGCAGAGGAGGGAATGTTTAGATAAGATAAGAGATGACAAATGAATGATATAAAACCAGGAGCCTAGACTTCGAATTTACCCCCGGTAATGTCCATTGAATACATCCCACAGAATACAATGATTTGAGTCTGATCGACTCATAGACTTCATTCTATGGCCATAGCCACACAGTGAGGAGCAAGTGATGTAAAGATACGGGGGGGGAGCAGTTTACAACACAAAAGCTAACACAATGGATGCACACACTGACCGAGCAAAATATTTTCTTAACATACATGAGAAAAACAAAGCACATGTGAGAGATCAGCAACATAAAATAAACAAAGAACATTTAATTTTTTGGTGGAAGTGGCCCATTAAGCCGAACTGCTGCACCAGTCATGGGCATGGTTGGACTCTAAGGCCACATAGCGTAATATGCTTGCGGTATCCTGTGATATTTGACATAACAAAGTATGCAAGTGAGCCTTAGTAGGAATGCACCGATACCACTTTTTTTAAGACAGAGTACGTGTGCCGATACTTTTTTCAAGTACTCACCGATACAGAGTACCAATACTTTTATTCAATGTCATGTGACCGCTTTTCAATAACAGACCGCATATAAAATGCCCCCAGCTCACAAATAAATTGCCCCCAGCTCACAAGTATATGGTTTCCCAGCTCACAAATATATATATATATTTTTTGAGAAAGGATTTTACCAGGAAGGATACATTGAGATTTCTCTCGTTTTCAAGTATGTCCTGGGGTGGCGAGTATGTACCGTTAGGTGTCTTGCCCAAGGACACTTACTGGAGAGATGCTTGTCGGGATCGAACCCATGACTCCACAGGCTCTTTCCACACAGAGCAGTGATGTTACCTCTACTCCACCCAGCCCCCCAGCTCACATATATATTGCCCCCAGCTGTGTCTCCTGCTCTGCCAGGCCCCTCCGAGTGCTCTTCCTCTTTCGAGAGTCTGCCGGCAAACATTGCAGCCCTGCCGCTCGTTGAGAACCACGCACAAGCCTCGGCTCTCGAGATCCCAGAGTTCACGAGATCGCGGCTGGAGGATTCCAGGCGAGCCACCGGGCTACAACCCTTTGCCGGCGGACGCGCGAAGAAGGAAGAGCGCACGGAGGGGCCTAGCAGAGTGCCGTTCAAGTACTGCCCCACGGACACCGGCCCGCAAGGGAGCCCAGCGCTGGCTTCCGGTATCGGTTTAGGTATCGGGGGCATCTGCACGAGTACCAAGTACTCGTGCAGATCCCGGGATCGGCACCGATACCAGTATCGGCATTGGTGCATCCCTACTTCTCAGAAATAAAAATGAAATAAAATAAATAACCTTCCAAATATTTAACATGGGTCAAGAAGTCAACTAATAATTTTTTAGAGGCAGATTTTAAAAACGGACCCATTTCACTACAATTTGACATATAGACTCCAATAGTCCATGGCATTGGGTTTTGGTCCACACAAACTGGTTAAAACAATACACAATCAAAAGAGAAAATGTCATACTCTTGCATTGTATGTCTTCAAGAACAATTACAGAGAAGATATGGCTTTATGGGTACAGCATGACAATCTGATTGTCATTTTTTAAGCTAGTGATTTGCTCTTCCATTTTCACTATTCAAATTGTACAGGGATTCCCCCATCATATTGTACCATGAGGCATATTTTTAAATCTATATCACTTTGTGTATACAGATTTACCCAACGCACAACATCACCACTTTTATTCTATTTTTTCCATTTCTTTCCTTACCAGTCACCATATTTTTCACTGCTCTGTCTTTTCTCTCCCTTTTCCCATTAATATTTACAGCCATACTCGCTTTTGTCTACAGTTCCATGTAAGACAACAAAATTCACAGCTTGACTTCTATTACCTTGCGTATAGTGCTTTTTATTTATTTCCTGACTGTCTAAGCCTGCCATCTAACAAAAAGGGGTTAAGAGGGACTGTCACTTTCTTGGTTTTATATTTTTTATTTATCACGCCACTAAAGGCTGATGTGTACAAAATACAAATAAAAATAGAAGCCCAACTTTTAAAATTTACAATATTTCTATGATGCATTCTGCTGTGATCCAAAACAGTTGAGCAATTCTCATATGCAGTGAGTGTTAAAAGGACAATACAGCCACTTCAGCTGCTTATTGTCCCCATGTCCCTATGTCAATTTTCCTATTACCACTTTTGACATATGTACATGGAGTACCCAGCCAGCATGATAAAGCCATTCAGCTTTCCATTTCATCCAGCAGTCTCTAATGGGTGAAAGGCAATGGGCTGTTTTGTGATCAGGGAACAGTTCTCGTGTCATCAATATATTGTGTTAACCAAATTTCCTATCAAATCCAAAATATAGTGTTTAAAATAAAGGACAGTCTCGCCTTACATATGTCGTCAGATTTATTAAAGAATATAAAAATACAGGTAGAGCACTCCTAATCCAGTAGCATTTAGACCCAGAGTAATCCGGATTTTGGAATTCAGGAGAATCAGATATGGGGAGATTGTGGCAGGAGAGTCACAATCCACTTCCTGCTGCTGCACCAGCATGTACACACTCGGGGAGACGCCAAGCAGCCTTTTCCAAGGGACATACTCCTCAGAGCAGCATGTACCACATTGGTGCTGCCCAGAGTCCCCCAGCATGTGCCACAGTGGTTGGAGGAGCGCCAGCCTGCAGAAGGAACTGCTTAAAGCATCAGGGAGGCTAGTAACCCTGAAATTTGGATGACAGAAAGTGCCAAATTTCAGAATTCCAGATAAGTGATGCCCACCTGTAATGAGAAGCTCTACATGTAACATCTGGATATGCAGGTATGAAGCCAATTAGGTGCTCTCTACACACTCCATAAAACTAATATGTGGTTCAGTGCTGAAATACATGTATTATTTGTCATCCGATTTGCACAGAATGCACTGCACTCCAAAGTTATGCCAATGAAAGTGCAGTTTATATTAAAAAACTCTCACACAGGAAAAGTTGCTGCTCTCCCTGGCCACATTTTCTGGTTTGCCCCTCATGGGGAGGTTTGTCTTCCTGTTGATTTAGACAGACGTTGCTTTGGGCATTTTGGGTGTTGGCCCACTTGATGCGTTTTGTCCTTTACTTCTAATCTCCTTAAATTATATTGGAGCACTTTTTAGTTGCACACACTAAACAGAGAATAAAAAGTCAGCACCATTTGTTTGAGATGTTTTCGCCTTATGAGGCATTTTAGAATTTTTCACATTTCTTTGTCGTTGGTTTTGCACTTTTTTGTTTTGCCCATGAGATTTGCCTTGGCATGGCCAGTGGGCTTATTGCTTGGATTGGGCATTGTAAGTGAACTGAAAATCTCTTTTTTCTTATAGGCATTATACAGGGTTGAGCACGTATGACATAATTTATTTTTGTACAGAAAAGAAGGAAGACAAGAATGGTTCTTTTGCTTGACATTAATACACCTACAGGGCAGCTGAAGGGCTACACAATTTGGTAGCTGGCAGAAAATGAAGCCAGCTCACACCTAGGAGGGTGTGTGTTTACACAGGTTATAGAATATTATAAAGTATTTCAAAAACTTGCCTTTGCTCTTCGTGAACCGAATCAAATCCAACCAGTTCCACTGTCTTTGTTCCAATCATCATGTCCTCAGTTTCCTCATCTTTCAATCCATAACGTCTTCTTATAGCCGTTAAAAAATCCACGCCAAAATTTACCTTTTTCGGTCTAACAAACGAACCTCCTGAAGGGTGACTGTTTAAAATAAAAATAAAAAATTTCTTGAAGGTCAAATATCTATACCAGTAAATATAACCTACCAACATAGAACACAGGTTTGTATTGTTCAACAGATAATGAAAAATAAATACACACAGAATGCAATGCTAACTACTGCCCATAACATGCTAAAGCAGTATGTGGCTCTACAGCTATTTCAGAATCAGCTCGTTATATAGTCCGCCCCTTCTCAGATCCAGGACCACGCAGGAACCAGCTTCCACCTTCCAGACTACTCGACTGATAACCATGGCATCGGAGAAAGGTTACCCAGAGGAGCAGAGTTCCCAAGACAAACAGTCAGACACAGGCTTCTTAGAATAGGAATAGAAGACTCTTTTTTTTAATTACAGAGTTACACTTCTATTCCCTTTCACCAGTTACTTGAAACGCAAAACAAAAACAAGGGAATGATCCATTTAACCAACTGTTACAATGCACATTCCTCTCTGACAGAGTAACACAAACAAAACACAGGAACAATGGTTTAAATGCTAATCCAATTATAAACAGATCAACATACTGATGCAAACATTATCCCTGAAGACAGTCTGTTAGAAGACGGACAGGGCTTCTGTCAGTAATGCAAAATTGAAGAGATATAGCCCTTTTTAATTAAAAAAAAAACAAAACAATTACAATACAGGAATTTGGAGGAACATTTTCCCAAAAGAAAAACCTACTGTACCTATAAAGAAAAACAGTTGTAACTGAAGTAACAATGCAGCAAATGTACACAATTTACACAAAAATGCAGAATGCACTTTGTTGTTATTACTTGCGAACTTATTGAAAACTAGACTAGGGCACATAAAGTTCTGGGCCATTAGCCAAGCAGGAAGTGTTGTCAATTCCATACCCAATCATTGCCTGTCGACACCACACTTACTTATTACAATTCAAGATGATTGATGTTACATAGAGAAATAAATATTTGTAAACACTATTCCTTCCCATAATCATGTCATCTAGCAAATAAAGACACCACCAACTGAGCCCTAGCACCTTGGCAAAACACCTTTCTGTCTGAATCAGCTTCCTTGCCAGGTTCTGCTACTTCTGTGCATATGCACCCCCAAGTCATCACAGCAAACAATTCCACCAAGAGCCAGAAAAGGCCTCTAAAATTTGTCAATGTGACCATAGACGTTAAATTTAACAATACCGATGCTCATCAATATTGCACAGAACTTCATTTTTTGATTTGCTTTTTTTCTCTTAAGCAGTGACGGCTAATTGACCAAGTAAACATTAGGTAGTGGATGCATGTGCTCCCAGATACGTTATGTAATCCCTGCTAGGTTCAGGTCAATAGGTTTTGGCCAGGGTACCCCCAGCATCAGACAAGACAAACAGGGAATTTGGATTTGTTGGGTTTTAGAAACATAGAAACCTAGAAAAATGTCGGCAGATAAGAACCTTTCGGCCCATCTAGTCTGCCCAATTACATGGATACTTGACCTGGATTTATCTTTTGTTTAGGATAGCCTTATGCCTATCCCATGCTTGCTTAAATTCAATTACTGTTTTGGCCTCTACCACTTCTACTGGAAGACTGTTCCATGTATCCACCACCCGCTCAGTAAAATAATGCTTCCTGATATTACTTTTAAACCTTTGCCCCTCTAATCTAAGACTATGTCCTCTTGTTTTGCTATTTTGTTTCCTTTTAAATATACTCCCTTCCTCTACCTTGTGGATTCCCTTTACGTATTTAAATGTTTCTATCATATCTCCTCTGTCTCGGTTTTACTGTATAGCCTTCTATTGCAGAGAAATTGAATAGAATATAGAGCAAGGAGGGAGTGCTGCAGACCTGTCAAAGTAGTAGAATATAACCTGCGTAGGCAGACAATTCACATTCATGTGAAACATACCATAGACCTGTGCCCAGGGTGAAGTTGTATTGCAAGTAGTAGAGGCTCTAAAAGAAATGGCAAAAAAATAAGGCAATAAAGGGCACCCCTGCCTTGTGCCATTATATACTGAAAAGGCCAGGGCTTTAGGAATAGAAACCTATTGAAGACCTTCTCTGCATCTAAAGAGGTACAGAAAAGGTGTTAGGTAAGAGCTGGAATACTACAACAAATCCAGGGTACATCTGGTATTACCATAGGCTTGCCTATAGCTGGCATAAACCTTACCTATGCAGAGTGTATAGGACAGAGTTAAGGTTTATGTACAGTAATTTTGCATAAAAAAGTCTCTAACAGCATTTAGGCCCGCGTGAGACGAGTGCACTTTTTGCGTCCGTCTGAAAGCACTGTTTGCTGCCCGTTGTAGCTTTTCAAAGGAGTCAATAGAGAACAACACACTAAGCACGTGCGCACGTTTTCAAGAGCGCGCAACGCATGTTGCAACGGACGCCAAAATGGCATCAACGTGAAAAAGCTAGACAGACGTAGAGAAACCCCTGCATACAGTTTTTTTTTTTTTTTCTCAACATCAGTCAAAATTAACTGATACAATGTAACCACAATCTCATCAATTAAAAAGTACATCCGTTACTGTGCGCAGTCAGTGCGCTCGTCTGACCCCAGCCTAAGGGATATCGGACAGCAACTTTGTAATTTATCTTTGGTTTGGTAAGTAAAATAATCAGTTATTTTTAATTGCTGAACATCCCCGAATACAGATAGAGAGTTCCTAGAATTATTATAAATTTTTAAAGTCTATTGGTATTTTGTGGAATCTGCATTGATTATGATCATTATGATCACTACAAATCCCCCAAAAAGCTGAATATCTGACAATTTCTATCATCTTTGGCACAATTACTGTATTTGACACAAAGGCCATTTTGGCCTGTGTACTAACAACGCAGACCCAGGTTCAAATTGTGAAAGTGAATGGACAGTGGACACCATTTAGGGTTGTGAACCTTCCATCCCAGCAACATTTCTGTAAAGGATAAATGAATACACGTGAAGTTAAACAAATGTACATTATTTTACAATTTTATGTTTATCTCCGAATAACCATCTTTATGCAAAACTTAGATTTCATCCTACATTTAAATGTTAAATTATTGCTATCATGTTAACAAAACACAAAACTGTTATGATAATACAAGGGTTAAAATATGTTTTAAGACCCTTGCAGGGGTTATATTCCTACAGGCCATTTGAGCCAAAATGAAATTTTCTACTAAAACAGGGCATGCAATTTTAACACTAGAACATCCCTAAAAGAATTGCACATACCCATGTAGATTTTTCTATAGAATTTATTTTTGCAGGTTGCCAAAATGGTACTTTGCACATATTCTCCATCTTGTGCAGCAAATATTAAATATCTATTTAAGAAAAAGCTAATTAAGCTTTCATTTGCCTGTGCTAGTCTAACTCCAAATACATACAAGTATAGAATAGATCGGTTGCATAAAAACGGGGAAGGGGTGGCAGTGTTTCTAAAAATGACTGCTTAGAACAGAGATATTTTTTTTTTAAATTGAAACTGTTCTGTCAATTTTGCTTATTGACACCCAAGAAATTGTTGCTGTTCATTTTTATTATGAAGGAATGGAATGCATTTGAAGATTTATTGTTTTTATGAACCAACAGAGACCCCTAGCGGGGAAAAAAGTTATTACGTCTATTTAAGAGATATTCTTGCAGTAATTATACCCTAAATATATTCTATCAAACTGTACGACTTTCCTTAAATCTTTGAAAGGACCTGCCACATAATGACATTTCTACCATTTTATCTGAATATCTTGCAGTTTCTACCTATTCCCAGCTACATTTTTATCTTTAAGCTGTCATCACTGTACCCTTTCTCCCCATTAGCACTGAACAAAGCAGCAAAAATTTCCCACCCCTCGCTGCGAAAAAGTACTAGAAGACATCCAATCTGAAGAAACAATCTGAGAAACTACGATTAACTCCTTGTAGGCATAAAATAAATACAGTTTCAATTGCTAAAACACATTCAGAATGATCCCCGTCACATCCCATCTGACATGGTGCAAATGGGGGCATATCAGCTAAACTGTGTGCATCACTAAAGGTTTTTAGTATTTTTATTGCTACAACAAATTACACATAGTGGTATAGAGTTTACAATAACCTAGGGTAGTACATACTTCCAAAGAATTGAGAGAATGAGTTGGGCCCTATTCCGGAAGTAGCTTACAACATAAAAGGGTTAACCCCATAGTGACCAGGAGATTTTATCATTGTCCGTTCGAAAGTACCCACTGCTGTTTTTACATTTCTGTGCTGTTTGTGTTTAGCTCTAAATTTTCCTTTTTTATGGAACCCACACATATTATATACCATTTTTCCCACCATTAAATGGCAGGGATGCACCGGAATTTCGGCCACCGATAGATTCTGCCAATAATGGGGTTATCGGTTTCAGCCTGAAAGCAAAACACCAGCCAAAATGTCAGCCGAAAATTGCTGATCCCAGCTGTCATTGAGCGAGCACTCTTTCAATGCTGCTTAGCTGGAGATAATTCTAATTGGAAAGAGGCAGGAGGTGCTACACATATTTATTTCTGCACACAAAGCGTTAACTGCCTACTCTGAGCTGCTGCCACTATCAGAGCAAGCATAACCTCTGGACTCTCAGTGACAAGGAACAAGTGATTTATCACTGACCTCCTGCCAGCGGTGTCTGCTCTAGGAGGACAAGGGGGGGGGGGGTTAATGGAAGGTATACACATTCATTTTTCAATGCTTTGTCTTTTCCTTTTCATCTTAGAGGCCCCTTGCCTTATGAAGGTATTTGGCCCCATTAAGGTATTTGTCTTTTTCTTTAAAATATTTTCTATACCGAGATACGCGTTTGCTTATGGAACCTACTCCTTCTAATTATTTTAACAAACCTATATACGCAAACCATTCGGTTATATCGTATTGTCTCGTATAGAAGTTGCTCCCTGAATAACAGTCACTGTATGCCAGTAGTACCAATATATTGGGTCCACAACAAGCTACCTATTGTTTCATTGTAAATTGATGCGACTTTTAATCTGTGTTCTCTATATGATATCCATTCAGTTTGTGTTTGGCAATGTCCAATAATAAATTTATGATTTTAATACCACCCCCAACCTTACACAAGTTTTGTAAGTAGGTTCTACTTGCTTTGAAAACTTTTTTCTAGCAATGAAGGAGGGTTTAATCCCAAATTTGGTTGGCGGTGCTCTCACATCTATCACTATTTCTGAGGAGATTGGTGAATTGTTCTTTTGCCCCTTTCTAATGCTTTGTTATTCTGCACTTTAAAAAAAGAATAGATTAAGAAAAACAGACTGATGTTTAGGCTCCATCTGAGCCATTATAGATATATATATATATATATATCTACTCATTTAAGTTGTGTTGGAGGGCAAAAAAAAATAGATTAAAAGGCTCCACACAGCAAATAATAAAGTTTATAGTTGCAGAGTTCTCTGAATTGCTGGGAAGTGTAAATGTCTTCTGCAACTATAAAATGTGTGTGTTCAAAAATTTTACACATGAATGTATGCACTAGATGCAAATTAACTCCACCAAAATAGGACAAAAATATCTTAAACATGTTAATGGGGATTAATTTAAATTCATGAAATTTAATAAAGTCTAGAATTAATACAATTATACAAAAAACTATTTTAAAATAGATTGTAGGGAAAAAAGACATTTTCCGTTTCGTTCCAAAATTTTCATTTCAGAGCATCACTAATATATATTACACACACCAGACACATGTATACACAGTATGTATATATATGGTCATATATAGAAAGTCATTTTTGGTATCGGTTTTCGGCCAAGCTCATTGTGCAATTTCGCCTATCGGTTCCAAATTTTCAATTCGGTGCATCTCTATTAAATGGACTTTCTAAAGATACCATTATATTTTCATCATTGCGAATAATTTACTATAAAAAAAAATATGAAATAGGATTTAAAAAAAAAAACACACTTTTCGAACTTTGATCCATAAAATGTACAACCGCCAAAAAAGCAAAATAGTTTTGAAATACCCCAGTTTTACATGTTTTTGCCTTTTAATCTCTTCACTGATTAGCCATTTCACCTCTGTGTGCCGAGCTCGTTTTGATCATTTTATGCTCATTGTGTTTAACCACTTCGCTGCGGAGGACGCGCTCAGCGCGTCCTGCCGCAGGAAGGGTTGGCTGCGGAAGATGCGCTGAGCGCATCCTCCCAAAGCAGCCTGCGATCGGCCGGATTCCGGCCGATCGCTGTGCCCCCCCGGTGCAGGCTGACATCTTGGATGTCAGGCCGTCACTCTGGGACCGCCGCGGGCACAATAGATGTCACCGCAGCGGCGCGATGACATCTATTTCAGGCGCGCCCCCCCCCACGTGTGCAAAGGAGGCGCCTGAAAGGGAGGGGGGGTTCTTCGGACCTCTCTCCCTCCCGATCACCGGGGTCCTGAGCTTAATGCCAGGCACCGTTTGGAAGGGCATAGCCTGCCCTTCCAAACGGTACCTGGCATTAACCCCATGGGGGTCGGATCGCGAATCGGCGCCGAAAAGCGCCGGTTCGTGATCCTTTCCCGGAGCTGGCTGACATCTTGGATGTCTGCCAAGCCTCCGGGAACTCCCCCTGAGGACTTGCGTCATCGTGCATAGCACGATGATGCCAGTCCTGGAGTTAACCCCTAGCTGCCACCAATGGTAGAGATAGGGGTTCCAATGAACCCCCTATCTCCCGATCCATGGCAGCTAGGGGTTAATGTTTGATATCGTTGGATCAGCCAGAGCATGGCCTTTCCAACGATACCAAACATGACCATGAAACAAGTTTAAAAAATAAAATAAAATTAAAATAAAAATAAATAAATAAAACAAGTTTTTTATTTGTTGTGTTAATGCAGCAATATTGTTCCCATTTAATTTATAATGTGAACAATGATGCTGCGCTAACGATTTTTATATGGGGTGTGTGTTAAAAATAGCGAAATTTTCCCCCCAAAAAAATGTAACGAGTCCCCATTTCTAATTCTTTTAACAAGCGCACCCCATACAAAATATAACCGCAAACGATCGCATGTTAAAATGTGAAAGAAAACACTTTACACGTTGTAAATTATTGAAAATTCAAATTTTATTGCATATTTTGTTATAATATACAGACAGGACATGACGTATACATATAATAATGACATATTATGAATCTGCCGAGTCTGCCGGAAAGAACAATATATAATATGTCTGGGTCATATAATAAAATAAGGCTTCAAAACGCGGTTAAACATGATGAGAGAAACCGGTAAAAAATGACCTCAGCACAGAGGCGGGAAATGCCTCAGCAGCGAAAGGGTTAAACGTGATTTGAAGTCCTATTTAATTATACAGACAATTTTTTTATATATAATTTTTTACACCAAACAGGTTTGATATCATTGGAAAGGCCATGATCGAGCCTTTCCAATGATACCAAACATGACCCTCTAGCTGCCACGGATCAGGAGATACGGGGGTTCAAATAACCCGCCATCTCCACTTGGGGTGGTTAGGAGGGTTAACTGGCCAACCGACAGACATACGGCGAGAAGTTCAGAAAACCTACTCCTAGCACTGCATGGTGTGAGATGTATTCAAAGGACATCACCAGGAGGTAATTAGAAGTCTTTTAACCTCCCTGGCAGTGATCCCGAGTGTGTCTCGGGGTTAAATTTCACCGCTGAGAGCGGTACCCCAGAGACACACTCGGGTTGTATACATTACCTCTCCGTGTGCTGATCTCTGCAGCCTCCCCCGGCGATCGCAGCGTTTTACTTCCTGGATTCCTTCTCGCGAGGAGGAAATCAGGAAGTAATGAGGCTGCCGGAGGAGGCAGCTGGGGACATCGAGGGAGCGCAGGGAGAGGTAATGTATCCAGCGGCATCCCGAGTGTTGCTCGGGTTATCGCTTCCACCATAGGAATTTAACCCAGAGCCACACTCGCTGCTTGGGGGGGGGGGGGATAAAAAAAAAATTAGACCGGTTTCAGTACAGAATTTGCTGAAGAAATAGACCGCCAGGGAGGTTAATGCTCCGTGCCATATCTCATTTCAGCTGCCATCTCTTATTTTGGGTAGCCTAGACAGCATAATAGACCCCCCTGCAGCCTTATCTAAAAGGCCACTCCTCCACCCCATTGCATCTTTACAGCTGTGGTATAGTTTCTAGAGCAGTAAAGTAAAACATGCCTTAAGATTTTGGAAAATGTTGCATCAGAGCACATAAAAATTAAAAATAAATTACTTTTAAGTGATTACATGTAAAAAAGGGAAAAAAAAACCAGTACCATGTGTTTTAGAAGGTGGTTTTGTTTGTTTGTAATCAAGTACAGCTTATGTTAGTGGTAGTGTTCCTTTGGGCAGCAGTTGCTGCCCAGTCATCAATATTGAAGAGGGGAAACGCATTAGAACCCCCCTCCCAGGTCCTAACAACATGTGCACAGGGGGGGGGCAGTCTAAGGGGAAGATTGATTAGCCCAGTGTCCAGGGACAGAAGATGGAAACTATGGGCGGGGGGGGGCAAAATGCCCTTGCCCCAGACCCCCCCTACACAGCGGGATGTGTTTATTTGAAAAGGAACCGATTATCTGAATAAATGAGCTGTAAATGATTAGGAAGCATACTAGCAGGGAGTAGTCAACAACAAGGATAATTGCACAAACAATTCCAATTACCAATCTAGCAGTCACATCATACAGGATACATAAGAAAAGTTATCACATTCAAATCCCTATTCATCTTACATCCAACTAGTGGTAATTGGAATTGTGCGTCCAATTATCCTTGTTGACTACTCCCTGCTAGTATGCTTCCTAATCATTTACAGCTCATTTATTCAGATAATCGGTTCCTTTTCAAATAAACACATCCCGCTGTGTAGGGGGGGGGCTGGGGCAAGGGCATTTTGCCCCCCCCCCCGTCCATAGTTTCCATCTCCTGTCCCTGGACACTGGGCTAATCAATCTTCCCCTTAGACTGGCCCCCCCTGTGCAGATGTTGTTAGGACCTGGGGGGGGGGGGGTTCTAATGCGTTTCCCCTCTTCAATATTGATGACTGGGCAGTTTGCTGCCTAAATCATTTAACACCCTATCACTGCCATATATTCTTTGTCTGAGGACATTTATATGGCCCTTGGTGTGTTGGCTCATTGGTGTAAAGCCTCCTTCACATACATTGTGTACTACTAGCGAGACGTTAATGGAATAGTAGCACCTTCATAGGGCACAAGAGGAAGAAAAGAATACAGCTCATTCTAAAAAGGAACACCTTACATGTTTGGGGCTGTGTCTCCTTAATGGCACTTTTTTCTTCTCCTTTTCACATTTTGTTTGATGTGTAGAGTTTCACAAGGGTAGGACAGACCTGAGATTTGCCTTGATGTGGTGGTGGGTTTAATACTTTAATATTAACCCATTCAATGCTGCACCTTTTCACCCCTGTGTGCTTGTAGTGGTCATGGATGAATTGTAGTAATTAAATAAGATTTACAACCCAATTGTTATACCAAAGACCGAACACTAGGGACAGTGTGAGACTTTTGCCCTGTGTGTTCTATGACATCATTAAGCCAGCCTACTCTAGAGTGGTCACGTCATATGGTGACTCGTACTGGGAAAAAAGGTGTATACATTGTTGGTGGGAGGGATGACACTTGGTGTGGGTGGTGTGGGGGGGGGGGCGACAAGACTCTAGTCCAGTGTTTCCCAAACCTGTCCTCAGGACCATCCGCCGCGCCAGGTTTGCAGGATATCTGAAGCTCAGCACAGGTGATATAATTTGCTGCTCAGTGATTGCAGTATTCAGTCTGCTTTTCCCCAAGGTGATCTGCAAAATCTGGCCTGGTTGAGGGTCCAGAGAAGAGGTTTGGGAAACACGGCTCTAGTCCAACCTGCTTTTCATTTAACTAGGAGTTCCAGGAAGGGATCAGCCCTTTTGTGATTTGGCTTTTACAGAAGAGCACATGGCTATCCCATGTGTTGTGCATCTGAAAGGGTAATGACTGTTGCTCTTGATGATCCCTTTGTATATCACCTATGCTGAGTCTTTGTGTTATTGCAGTGTCCAGTGTTTAGTTCAAGGTTTTATCTTTTTATTTTAACCACTTGAATGCTAGGACGCGCTCAGCGCGTCCTCAGCATTCCGCTGGTATGCGGAGGACGCGCTGAGCGCTCCTCGCATCGGGGTCAGCGTTCGGCCGGGTTCCGGCCGATCGCTGGCCCCTCCGGTGCGGGCTGACATCCTGGATGTCAGCCCGGCATCCGGACCAGCAGCCGCCATTATTAGGTGTCATCGCGGGGCGCGATGACACCTAATTCAGGCGCCCCGCATGTGCGGAGGAGGCGCTGAAAGGGAGGGGGGGAGGTCCTTCGGCCTCTTCCCTCCCGATCGGCGCGCACAGGGGCTTAACCCAGGCATCATTTGGAAGGGCACAGCCTGCCTTCAAATGATGCCTGCATTAACCCCTGGGGAGCTGGATCGCGAATCGGCGCTGAAAGCTTTCGCGATCCCTTCCCGGAGCTGGCCGACATCTTGGATGTCGGCCAAGCTTCCGGGAACCCCCAGAGGACTGGCGTCATCGTGCGTAGCACGATGACGCCAGTCCTAGCATTACCCTAACTGCACCAAGTGTGGAGATAGGGAGTTCCAATGAACTCCCTATCTCCCGATCCGTGGCAGTTAGGGGTTAAATTTTGATATGGTTGGATCGGCCAGAGCATGGCCGTTCCAACGATACCAAACATGAAAGTTAAAAATTTTGTAAAAAAAAAAAAAAATAAAAATAAAAATAAAAAAAAATTAAAAAAAGAAATTAAAAAAAAAAAAATAAACACTTTTTTTTTATTTTTTTTGGTTTGTTAGTGTAGCAATATTGTTCCCATTTCAATTATAATGTGAACAATGATGCTGCACTAACGATTTTTGTATGCGGTGCGTTTGTTAAAAATAGTGTCATTTCCCCAAAAAAATGTAACGAGACCCCATCTCTAATTTTTTTTAACAAGCGCACCCCATACAAAATATAACCGCAATTGCTCGCATGTTAAAATGTGGAAAAAAACACTTTACACATTGTAAATTATTGAAAATACATATTTTATTGCATTTTTTGTTATAATATACAGACATGACATAACGTATACATATAATAATGACATATTATGAATCTACGCGAGTCTGACGGAAAGAATGATATATAATATGTCGGTGTCATATACTAAAAAAGCCTTAAAAACACGTTTAAACATGATGCGCAAAACAGGTAAAAAATGACCTCAGCACAGGGGCGGGAAAAGCCTCAGCAGCGAAAGGGTTAAAGTGCTGATTGCACTTCCAAATGTAAAACATTTGGAAGTGCAATCAGCATTTTAAAAAGTTAGGTTCAGTGATTATTATATTTATAATATTAACTAGGTTTTGTATGTTTGTGTACTAATTCGAGACGGTATGCAGACTTGTATGCAGTCCGCTAGGCATTTGCCCTCTTTAAAGATGGAGCCAAGGACATCCTGATGTACTGGAGGCGGATCTCTCTTGCGCCAAGTTATTCGGATGAATTCCCGCGATGTTTCCACCCCTTCGAGGTACGTCCCATAGAGGATTGAGAAAGGAAAGTGACATCCCTCTTGCCGTGCCGGAACAAGGAAGTACATGTTGCCGTGAGTGAAAGGAGGAGGTCGACGTATGAGCGTTCCAGCCCAAGATGGCGTTTTGGGCTAATTGTTTGCAATTTTGTTGTATTGAAGTACACTATAAGAAATGACCCTGAATAGGGGTAGATCATATTATTGCTCCTGAGGAAGTCCCTATCAGGACAAAACGTTTTGAGCTGGACATTCCCATTCTGATCCCAGTGCTTGCTGTGCCGTTTTAACGAATCTGAAGCGTGCGTTAATAAATACTTTTGGACTATAAATATTTGATTATCTGCCCTATTATTTGCTTTGTGTCATTTATTTTGAAATCCTCCGATTTGACCAGGTCGATGTCAGGCACAGCGAATCATTGGAGGAGGATGGGCTTATTTACTACCATGCTCTTGTGAGTGGTGTATTAATTTGTGCACTATTTGGTTTATGTGAGATATCCCCCTGTTTTTTTTGCATGTGATGGGGGGGACAACCTCAGCATATAGCAGGGAATCCTCATGACGTTCCCAACACGTCTTCCGCAATGAAGTACACCAAAAATATCTATCATCTTGTAATATATATATAATACTAGGGATGCACAGAAATGGAAATTTCCGGCCGATATCGAAAGCGAAAATTCGGGATCGGTCCGGACGAAGACCGATACCGAAAATCAAAAATCAGACATGAGAACCTGGGCCTGGAGGCCGGGGACTCGCCTGATCCCGAAGGCTGGCCGAGCAAGCTGCTCGGCCAGCCTCCAGGCTCAGGCGAGCCCACGGCTCGGCTGGGCCTTTGAGGCCCAGCCGAACAGGGGGCTCGCCTGAGCCTGGAGGACGGCCGAGCAAGTTGCTCGGCCGGGCCTGGGGTTCCCACCTGTCCGTTTTGACCCGGACTGTCCGGGTTTGACACCCTCTGCCACCCGGACACATGACCCCGAGGTGCTGGCACAAGTCCCGCCTCATACTTACATATCCTGCGTTTCCCCGACGCTCAGTCTTTTTTTATTCTTTATTTTTTTTTATTTTGGAGACGCACCGCCCACTGTGGGAGGGGTTGGGCGGTGCGTCGGTCACGTGTCGTCCTCCCATGAGCCGCTGTAAGCACGCGCAACGGGCTTACGTGACAATGTTCACGTGGTTGCTCGTCGTGCACCCTTTATCTGCCAGCCGTTTAGTTTGGTCTTTGTGCAGGGATTTGAGCTTACATTAGGGAAAATTTGATTTCTGACCCCAGGAGCTTACTATCAGCTTTCTAGGGAGCCACCTGGGGACAGGGAACTGAGTTTGCAGATTGTGTTTTTAGTAATGATAGAAGCCACAGTTAGGGTTTTAGTGGTCCTGGGCTACCTGACTGCCAGCTTGTGTGTCACGGCAGGGTGCATAAAAATTTGCTTTAAAGTAATGCTGCACTTTTTACAAAGGAAGCAGTGGATTCCAGAGATTCGGTTTACTGTGCCCAATAAGTGCAGAATATGCCCCGTGCACAAATCCTGCAAACATCTGACTCCTGCTGCAAGCACCTCTGCAGCCACCATAGCTGAGCCTGACAGAGTCGTGGCAATACCTAGGAGCCAGGCCAGGCATGCTTTGCATAGAATAAACCTGAAATTTGTGAACCGCATAGCAGCAAGGACAGCCAACAGGAAGAACGGTTTAGTGAATAAACCCCTTAAATGAATTGTAAATTCCTGTGAGCTGGACCCTCTGCTCCTCTAGATTGTAAACTCCTGTGAGCCGAGTGGCTGGGACCAGCATTTTACAGATCATCACTTCTATAGCACCAGCAGGTTCTGCAGCGCAGTACAACAAGGAATGAAATAAATAAATGCCTCAAATAGTTCCTTTATCTGCCCGCAAACTGCAATGTAAAGCTTTCCATGCCCCTCACTGGAAATCTATCTGCATTGCAGGTTGCTTTGTTGTACCAAAAACGAAAAAAGGCTGGAGCTTGTGAAAGAAAGAAAAATGGGGTGGTTGCGATTTCTTAACCCACACTTTTTTTCAAGCACTTTATTTCTCTCAGATGTTATGTTTACAATTTTGACACCAGATTTATGTAGAAATTGTGATTTCCCCCCCTTCGAAAATTTTAATGTACAGAATATCGGCACCCGATATCGATTATCGGCCTGAAAGGTAGCCGATTATCGGTACCTAAAAAGTGATATCGGTCTATCCCTATAGAATAGTGTCTGTGCTTTTTTAGCAGTTAGGAGGTCGTTGGCGACTTTGGTGAGGGCAGTTTTAGTTGAGTGTAGGGGACGGAAACCTGATTGCAGTAGGGAATAGTAGTAGTCAAGTAGGGAATTGGGGGACAGGAAGAGGGAGAGGCGGTTGAAGACTAGTTTTTCTAAGAGCTTAGATGTGCAGGGAAGCAGGGATACGGAGCGGTAGTTGGATGGAGAGTTGGGATCGAGGGATGGTTTCTTTAGTAAAGGGGTAACTAGCGTGTGTTTGAAGGGGGATGGGAAGGAGCCAGTGGAGAGAGATCGGTTGAAGATCTGTGTGAGAGCAGGGGTGAGGGAGGAGGAGAGGGGTGGAATTAGATGTGAGGGAATGGGGTCTGTGACGGAACCGTTCCCTTCCGTCTGTCCTGGCTCTCCAGACACCCCTTCGTTGCGGTCAGCCCGGCTACTGGGAGCGCTGTCCTCAGCGCCTCGAGCAGCTTGACCGGCCTGCTTCTGTTCCTCTGCCCTGGAGCCGTTAGGAATCTCCAGAAGGCCGCTCTCTGCCTTCTGAGGGTGATAGTGTAGTGTAGCGTCGCTGAGTGAAACACCAAACGCGGTTGTATGTTCCAACAGGATCCTCTCTCTCTGAGCTTGAGAGTTCTCTGACTTCTTTTAATGAACAACGCCACCATTTATGCTGAAGTACAACAGTCATAATTTGCATACCCATACTAATTACATTATGTCAGTTATTTACAATAAACATTCTTCACATTCTCTTAGCCTTCAACTCACACAACATTTGTATATCCATTGTTCCAGCACATCAGATTAAACACACTATCAGAGATCCCTTGAATTATACATGCAGCTAGATAATGGGGAAAATCCTGATGCATAAATTACACAGCAGCAAAGCTTGTTTACTGTATACACAAAACACATTTACCTACAGGAATATAGTATTTTAAAACCAAAGCTATGTCATTTAACACTAAACTAAATTAACTAAAACCAAACGATGTAACATATATTTAAAATCACACGATATAAATGAACATAAAGTCTCTTGGGGTTTGAAGCATGGAGCGTTACATCAACTCCATGACATATGTCCCTATGGTGCAATGGCACTGAAGAGTCCACAGTAACCCCAGCGTCATTAAAGCTGTCCCTGGCTGAGGGTCCTGGGGTTTGTGGCCGAGCCTCTTGGGGCATCCCGTGACACTCCTCCCCCTTCCCAAAGTTCGACGCACCCGGTTGGACCCCAACGGGTCATACCGGGGAAGTCGGTGCTCCCAGGTCCATAGTCTGTCGGAAGGGGGCGAGCCACCAGGCTTCTCCATTTGGCCTTGCGGCCGTGCCTGGCGGGTTGGGGGTACAAGTCATTGGGGTTACCCCCTCTGGAATAAGGATCCTGTGGCTGGGGAGGGGTACCGCCTGTGCCACCTCCGGGAATATCTCGCACCCGGGAAAAACAGGTGCTAAATGCCCGTGCCCTGAGTGCCCTGGTCAGCCGTTGAGGAGAACAGTGGCTGCGTGGGGCCTCCGGGCCAAAGGGTTGTGGAGATGGGCAGAGCGGAAGCAGGCTGTGCCCCGTGGCCAGCGCGTCGGCTGGGTGGTTCAAGGCCGAGAAGGGGACCCCGGCCAGGAGAATGGCGTCCTCCATCTCCGGTGGGGTCCGTGGCTGCGGGATAAGTAGCCCGAGGGTATCCCCCTTCTGCTCCTTGGGGTGGATGGTGGGAGATGGGCAGAGGCCAGCGGCCCTCTGCCCCGTTGCCAACTCTTCTGCTGGGGGGTGGGTACAGAAATGACATCCAGGGGGTCAAGTGGGGTCAACGGCTGCGGGGTCAGCAGCTCGGAAAAACCCTGCTGCTCCTCAGGGCAGTCGGAGAGTGGGCAGAGGCCAGCGGCACTCTGCCCCGTTGCCAGCTCTTCTGCTGGGGGGGTGGGTACCGGCACAACATTTGGGTGGTCGGAGGAGGACAACGGCTGCGAGCCAAGCAGCTGGGGTAAACCTGGCTGCTCCTCAGGGCATTCGGCAGAAAGTGGGCAGAGGCCAGTGGCACTCTGCCCCGTGGCCAGCTCTTCTGCTGGGGAGGCAGGTACCAGAACAAAGTCCAGGGGGACGGACGAGGTAAGCGGCTGTGGGGGAGGCAGCCCCAGGGTATCCCCCTCCTGCTCCTCGGGACCGCTGGGAATAGGTGGGCAGAGGCCAGCGGCGCTCTGCCCCGTGGCCAGCTCTTCGGCTGGGTGGGGGTCCCCTTGCGGGAGGATGGTGCTTTCCATCCCCAGGGCGATCCATGGCTGCGAGCAACCCAGCCCGGGGGAACCATCTGTCTGCTCCTCCTGGCAGACTGTGGGAAGTGGGCAGAGGCCAGCGGCGCTCTGCCCCGTTGCCAGCGGCGCTCTGCCCCGTTGCCAGCTCTTCTGCTGGACCCGCAGATACGGCCACCGTGTCTTCCTGCGGGTTTGAGGGAATCGCTTCTTCTACTGTGGCCCCGACGAGGACCCATGGGAGCAGCTCGGCCTCCCATACTTCGGGGTCCCCCGGACTGTCGGTTTCTTCAGCCGGACAGTCCCAGGACAGGGAACTCAGACCTAACTGCGGCACGCTGTCCAACAGTCTCCTGTAGGCCTTCTTGAGCTCCCATTCTCGCTCCACCAGGAACTCCAACTCCTCTGGCTCGACGTCCCTGCTCTCGTACGGGATTTCCTCTCCCGTCGCT
This sequence comes from Leptobrachium leishanense, assembly GCA_009667805.1. Taxonomy (NCBI): domain Eukaryota; kingdom Metazoa; phylum Chordata; class Amphibia; order Anura; family Megophryidae; genus Leptobrachium; species Leptobrachium leishanense. The sequence continues at coordinate 245,086,133 of CM019066.1, forward strand.
CCAGAATCTCCTCGAACCGCTCCTCCGACTCTTCTCCAAACCCAGGGTCGTCGACCATCCTGGCGTAGAGCAGCCCTGTGCCGCCGTAGTGGAGACCTGCGGTGGCAGCGCCGTCGAGTGTGCGAGGTGTCAGGGGACCTGTTAACCACCGGAACGCGCGGTACGCGGCGTCCAGGGCTATCTCTTGCCGCACCAGGCCTTGGAGTTCGGCCTCCCACTCGTCCGGGGGTCGGCCCTTCAGGAGTACAGCTCTGGCATTGTACTGCACCTGATAAATGACATCGCTCGAAGGGACATCAACCCCGTGGCAGTACCGTTCATGGTGTAGCGCCTCATACCAAAGCTCCTGGCGAACCTCGTCCCGCCACTCAGGCCCAGTGGGCTCAACTGCGGACCCGAGGTACCGGTCCGGCCCCTCCTGCAGCCTTTTTGGAAATTCAGCCTCCATGTCGGCGAGGGTACCGGCACAGGGGCACCATTCCTCGACGGGGAATGTGGCGTCCTCGGATGCAGCTCCAGACGAGCTGTAAGTCTCCATCCAGGGGTCGCTGGGATGTGCAATTTCCCCAATACAGACTCCAGGCGAGCTGTAAGTCCCGAAAGGGGTATCGCTGGGGGTGCAGATTCCCGGGGTGAAGCTCCAGTCGAGCTGTAAGCCTCGGCCCAGGGTTCTACGGGTTTGGGGACGGTGTCAGACAGTTCATTACTCTTCATACTGAGCGCCGCCATCCGCAACTCGTGCTGACGGTCTCTCTCCTCAGCCGCTTGGAGGTCCATCATTAGCCAGCTCACCATGTCCTCGGAGGGGGTGAGACCGAATACCATGATCAACGACCGAGCTCTCTGCCGCAGGTGCTCGTTAGGGTCCTGAGTCAGGGTTGGGGTGCTCACCCTTTGCTGGTCCATCCTGGTCAGCTCCTTCACTAGGGTTTTCTTCTTTTTGTTGCCGGGAGTTCCTCCCCGATTCTCCAACATGCCCCGCAGGACGTCCCGCTGGTAAACGCTGTACCCGGCCATGGTAAGGGTCTTCTTGGGGGTTGCAGAGAGCTATCCCACCGCTTGCCACCAGTGTGACGGAACCGTTCCCTTCCGTCTGTCCTGGCTCTCCAGACACCCCTTCGTTGCGGTCAGCCCGGCTACTGGGAGCGCTGTCCTCAGCGCCTCGAGCAGCTTGACCGGCCTGCTTCTGTTCCTCTGCCCTGGAGCCGTTAGGAATCTCCAGAAGGCCGCTCTCTGCCTTCTGAGGGTGATAGTGTAGTGTAGCGTCGCTGAGTGAAACACCAAACGCGGTTGTATGTTCCAACAGGATCCTCTCTCTCTGAGCTTGAGAGTTCTCTGACTTCTTTTAATGAACAACGCCACCATTTATGCTGAAGTACAAGTCATAATTTGCATACCCATACTAATTACATTATGTCAGTTATTTACAATAAACATTCTTCACATTCTCTTAGCCTTCAACTCACACAACATTTGTATATCCATTGTTCCAGCACATCAGATTAAACACACTATCAGAGATCCCTTGAATTATACATGCAGCTAGATAATGGGGAAAATCCTGATGCATAAGTTACACAGCAGCAAAACTTGTTTACTGTATACACAAAACACATTTACCTACAGGAATATAGTATTTTAAAACCAAAGCTATGTCATTTAACACTAAACTAAATTAACTAAAACCAAACGATGTAACATATATTTAAAATCACACGATATAAATGAACATAAAGTCTCTTGGGGTTTGAAGCATGGAGCGTTACATCAACTCCATGACATATGTCCCTATGGTGCAATGGCACTGAAGAGTCCACAGTAACCCCAGCGTCATTAAAGCTGTCCCTGGCTGAGGGTCCTGGGGTTTGTGGCCGAGCCTCTTGGGGCATCCCGTGACAGGGTCAAGCGGGCACGTGGTGAGATGTGAGGACAGCAAGGAAGTGACTTCCTCCTCAGTGGCTGGGAGGAAGCGGCAGAGGGTAGCAGAGGGGGCTTCTGGGAGTGGAGGTGGCAGATAACTATCTTGTGTTGGGATAGTTGCTTCTGATAGAGTTTTATTGAGGAAGAAATCTGCCAGGTCTTGAGCGCTGAAGGCAGATGAGGGGGGAGGTGCGGGTGGGTAGAGAAGGGTGTTGAAGGTGGACCAGAGTTGTTTAGGGTTGGAGGACAGTGTAGATATAAGAGATGAGAAGAAGGATTGTTTGGCCAAGTGAAGGGCAGAGGTGTATGACCGCAGAATAAACTTGAAGTGAACAAAATCAGCTTCAGAGCGGGATTTCCTCCAGGCACGCTCTGCAGTGCGGCAGCATCTTTGCAGGTAGCGTGTCTGGAGGGTGTGCCAGGGTTGAAGCTGGCGGCATGGGGCCTTACAGAGTTGAAGAGGAGCAATCGTGTCTAAAGCAGAGATAAGTGTGGTGTTGTAGTGATTAGCGGCAGCATCAGGGCAGGTGAAGGGTGAGGTGTGAGGGAGGTGGTGAAGTACACTGGAGAATTGATGGGGATCCACAGCCTGTAGATTTCGGCGAGTGTGTGTGCGGGGTGGGGGAGCAGGGTGTTTAGGAAGTCCAGATAGGTTGAAAGAGAGAAGGTGGTGGTCAGAGATGGGGAAAGGGCGACAGGTAAACTCCGAAACGGAGCAGAGGTTGGAAAAGACAAGGTCAATAGAGTGACCATTGCGGTGGGTAGGGAGGAGGGAGGATTGCATGAGTCCAAGAGAGGACGTGAGTGAAAGAAGTTTGGAGGCAGCCGGGGCAGAAGGATCATCAATGGGAAGTCCCCGAGAATTAGGCATGGAAGATTAGAAGACAGGAAGTGAGAAAGCCAGGTAGCAAAGTGATCAAAGAACTGGGAGGTTGGTCCCGGTGGGCGGTAGATGACTGCCACCCGGAGAGCCAGGAGAGAGAACAGGCTGATGCAGTGTGTCTCGAAGGAGGAGAAGGAGAGGGATGGGGGTGATGCTGGTAGGTGCATGTGGGAGAGAACAGGATTCCGACCCCGCCACCATTTCTCTCATCCATTCTGGGGGTATGGCTCAAGTGTAGACCACCATGTGAGAGAGCAGCAACGGAGGGAGTTAGCCAGGTTTCAGTTAAAGCTAGGAGGTTGAAGGAGTTTGAAAGGAAGAGGTCATGGATGGCTCGGAGTTCGTTTCACACAGACCGAGCGTTCCAGAGGGCGCAGGAGAAAGGACAGGCATTGAGGGTTTATGGGAATGAGGTTGCTGGGCTTGCAGGGAGTTGATTTATGTGCGATGGAGATAAGATGAAGTATTGGATGTGTTGTGGGGCCAGGGTTAGGGGATATGTCACCTGCATAGAGTAACAGCAGGAGAGTGAGAAAGAGAAGGTGGGAATGGGATTTGTGGGAGTGGGAGTGATTGGCAGCACGAGAGTTAGAGGGAGTTAGTTGTTCTGAGGAAACAAAGGAGCTCATGTGAGGCCATCATGTGGGAAGAGAGGAGGGAGGGAGAGATGCAGATAGTGTAGGGGTCGGTGGTAGAGGGGCAGGAGTTCCATTTAAGGAGAATGGTAGAAGAGTAGAAGGGTGAGAGAAAGCATAACCTAGCAGTGTGTTTACCCAATGTAAAATGTGGGCCTTGCAGTTCCTTCCTCCAGTTTCGCAACTCCAGAAAGGCAACTCCGCTGCCACTTTGGATGGTCACTTAGTGATGGTCACCCGAGCCAAAGCTCCAGAGCCAGCCCTTGCTGTTATATGGAGGAGACTGATCTGCCAGACTGATGAGGGGCAGTCTCAATAGGGCAGGAAATGCACATGCTAATTAGGGAATTAGGAAAACAAATGGTGGGGGGGATTAACAGAGGGGAGCAATTACAATGTGGGTGTCTGGATAGTGGGTGATGAGGTCATACCAGCAAATAATAAACCGGGGATCATCTACAATGTGGGGGTCTGGATAGTGGGTGACCAAAATAGATAAAGAGGATAGGATCAGTGGTGTATCTTGGCCTAGGCCGACAAGGCCTAGGGTGGCACTTTCCAGGGGGCGGCACCCAGCCGCTGAGTGTGACCCGCTGCCCCGTGGAACGCTAGATCCCTGGCTGCCGAGCTTCGATAGCACTTCGATAGCGCCGTCACGTCCTGCTACTGCAGCGCTGGGAGGAAGTGATCACCTAACGTCACTTCCTCCCAGCGTTCCACCATCGTGCAGAGCAGATGCCGCGGAGGAGAGAGGAGGCTCGCAGGACCCAGCCGGCCCCCAGGCCCGAAGGTGAATCGAACAGGAAGGGGGCGTTTAATGAAATTAAAAGAGTGGGGGGGGGTTTAATTAAATGAGTGGGGGCTGCTTTAATGAAAAGAGGGGGGCTTTAATGAAAAAATTGGGGGGTAATGAAATGAGTGGGGGGTAACGAAATGAGTGGGGGGTAACGAAATGAGTGGGGGGTAACGAAATGAGTGGGGGGGTAACGAAATGAGAGTTTTATTGCTGTGTAGCGCTGTGATACGCTCATACACAGTGCATATTTCTGTGGGTTTTATTACTGTGCAACTGTGATACGCTCATACGCTGTGCACATTTCTGTGGGTTTTATTGTTCAACCAATTAGAGCGGCTGTGATCCAGTATACTTGACATGCATGGCTGATCTTTGTAAAAATGGTTGGATTTAAACATTTTATTTGATTATCTCAATAGATACAACATTTGAAATGGTATTCAAAATAAACAATTAGAAACTTGGTATCTACTTTTATTATACAGAGGAAGAGGCGGAGCTCAAAGAGGAAAAGATGGAGCCTAAAAAGAAAGGGCGGTGTTTAACCAGGAAGAGGTGTGACCTTGACAGGAAGGGGTGTGTCAAATTTAAATTCGGGTGTGCACGAGTTTAATAAAGCCTAGGAAAGCACAAATACTAACTACACCACTTGTCATGCCCCATGTGTCAGGGTTTATTTGTAGATTTTAATGTTATGTGTTGAATCTGCCTTTTGCTGCTTACAGCTATTATTTCATAGCTATTTTGTTCCTGCTGGGTTTCCTTAGCCTTACTGTATCCAGCTAGCTCCACCCAGTGGTGTATTTAGGTTTTGTGCTGCCCTAGGCCTGACTAAACTCGTGCACCCCCTAATTTAAATTTGACATACCCCTTCCTGTCAAGGGCACACCTCTTCCTGGTTAATCCCCACCCTTCCTCTTTAAGCTCCACCTTTTCCTCTTAGTGCTCCGCCTTTTCCTCTCTTTATATTAAAAGTGGATACCAAGTGCCTACTTGTATATTTTGTATACCATTTTAAATGTATCTATTGCGATAAATGAAATGTTTAAATTCAAGCATTTTTACAAAGAACAGCCACGCATGTCAAGTATACTGGATCACAGCCGCTCTAATTGGTTGAACAATAAAATCCACAGAAACCTGCACTGCATATGAGTGTATCACAGAGCTGCACAGCAATAAAAACCAAAGAAATGGGCACTGTGTATGAGCATATCAGAAATGCACAGCAATAAAACTCACAGTAATGTGCAGTGTGTATGAGCGTATCCCAGAGTTCCAGGGCAATAAAACTCATAGTAATATGCAGTGTGTATCACAGAATCCACAGCAATAAAACTCCCAGCAATGCAATGTGCGGTGTGTATGAGTGCATCAGAATCCACTGCAATAAGACTCCCAGCAAACCGAGTGAATATGAGGACACAGCAATTATTTATTCTATATTTACCGGCCTCCGTCTGCAGTAGGGCTGTGTGCAGAGTCAGCAGGGACTGTGTACGGACTCAGGAGGAGGTCCCTCCAGGCCACGTTAGGATCGCGGCTGTGCCTGTGCGTGGAACCATCTTGTCAGCAGTGGGGTGCCACTGCCAGAGGGTGCACCATGGCTTTGATTCCCTTCCGGTGGGTGTTCAGTCCAGAATAGAGTGAGAGTCCGTGTTAATGAAAGGGCGGGCAGCTGCGTGCGTGTCACGTGGTTCAGCAGTACCACCTGACTGGCCGGACCGCGTGACCTGCACGCACGCAGCCTCACTAGGAGCCAGGCAGCTCAATGACAAATTTCTATCACTGCAGTGCTGGTTAAGGAAAGGTCCACTTTAAACAGCAGTAAGCAGACAGGGCTTCATATTCTGCTGATACCCCCTCTTTACCTGCCATTTACTGTCATCTTCTCTCTCTGCACACAAATCACATCCCCCTCCCTTCTCCTAGAGCTGCTGCAGGGCAGGGGAGGAGCTATGGAGGGAGGAGAGGGGGATTTTTATTCTATTCAATTTTATTCCGTATGCAAACGCCCTGCTCCGCTGCTCGTTGTTTGAGAACACAGCTCAAAGCTGACACATAGTGACAGTGGCACCTCCTAGTACCCCCTAATGACACTCAAATAATCACTGGTACCTGAGGCGGCCCGCCCTCCACCACTCCCCTAAGTACACCACTGCTCTGTGATATGCTCACACACAAGTTTGGCGAACTGCCAGCAAGTACGGTGCTGTTTGAAGGCATTGCAAATCCCCATAAAGAAGTAATGGTTAATCTATTCAGAGAACACCAAACAGCAGAGAAATGGCAGTGAAATGCCCTGATGTTCGGTGGTTTCAATCAGGTTTATTCAGGCGAACCCCATAGGTTTCAATGTTAGAAATTGCATAAAAACGGGAATATTTCTAATAGACCATTATTTTAATCTGCAGTAAAAAGTCTTTGATATTTTTTTTAGTACTTTTTAGTCTTTTTTCAGCTAAATTACCCCCCTTTTCTTTTTAATAGCGGTTTTTCTCATTTTTCTGTAACAGAACTTTTTATTATCAATCATAGTATCTTATATGTAAATTCCAGACATTTTCGTTCAGTAGTTCTTTTGAAAACAGCAGGCCACGGGTTTGCGGTGGCAGCATTCAGCGGCCGACTCCATGCACTTTGGGGACCCTGCGGTGAATGGTGAATTCACTGCAGGGTGGGGGAATTATATTCCCCGAAGTGCAGGGAACTACAGAACACCAAAATGTTGGCGTCATTTCGGTGCTGTGAGTAACCCACTAAGGCTAGGGTCAGACGAACGCATTTTTCGCGTTGTCCGTGAAAAAGTGCGTTCGAAGGAATGGACGCATTTTTTCACGGAATACGCAATAGCGGTCATACGATTTTTCGTCCGTGATTTTGTACGGATCGTCAATAAAACACTTTTTGCGTCTGGACGCTATGTTGGCCGGACATTAGCAGCGTCTGGCGTCTCCTGATCACGCACACACGCCGCTAGCGGACGCAGCGCACTCTGTACGTCAGTACTAGCGGTATCACGTTCTCGAAAAAATGCGTTCGTTTGCCACTTGCGTTGCGCAGCCGCACTTTTGTGCGGCCGTTCTTCGTATGCTGCCCGGCATTGGACGTCATTTGCTGCTAGCACGGCCGTAATTTAGTGCTGCTAAACGCACGTTAATACTGCATTAGTCTGACCCTAGCCTTAGTGGTGAGGTTTTTTGCTGCCCCCTGGAAAGTGAAAGCCTAGGCCTTGCTTACCCAGGACATACTTGAAAATTTGTGAAATCTCAATGTATCCTTCCTGGCAAAATACTTTGCAAAAGTAAAAAAAAAAATTATTTTTTTATTATTTTTTTAGGGGTAGGGCCACCAGTGCGGGCCGCCGCCCCCTGGAAAGTGCCGCCCTAGGCCTAGGCCTTGTTGGCCTAGGCCAAAATACACCACTGGCTCCACCCCTTTTTGTTCAGTCTAGTTCTGAGGTACTTACTGGTCACCTAGCAGCCATCTTTGCTCAATGCTGGACAGAACTAATGTCTTTTCACCTGCATTGCTATACACTATTACAAAGATTGTCAGTCTGATCATTAAAGTTTTCAATTGGATTCATCTTTCTACGTGTCAGTTTTGCTGAGTTGACACTGTCTGCTGTACTTTCATTTAGGGATGCACGATACCACTTTTTTAAGACCGAGTACGAGTACCGATAATTTTTAAAAGTACTCACCGATACCGAGTACCGATACTTTTCTTTAATGTCATGTGACACTTTCCAATAAGAACAGACCATATAAAAATGCCCCCAGCTCACATGTATATCCCCCCCGATATATATATATATTCATACTGCCCCAGCTCATGGATTTGCCCCAGCTCACACTTGGATATTGCCCCAGCTCACACATGGATTTGCCCCAGCTCATGGATATGCCCCAGCTCACACATGGATATTGCCCCCCAGCTTATGGATTTGCCCCCCCCCCAGCTCACACATGGTTATGCCCCCCTCAGCTCACACATGGTTATGCCCCCAGCTCATGGATATGCCCCCCAGCTCTCACATGGGTATGCCCCCCAGCTCATGGATATGCCCCCCAGCTCATGGATATGCCCCCCAGCTCATGGATATGCCCCCCAGCTCATGGATATGCCCCCCCAGCTCATGGATATGCCCCCCAGCTCTCACATGGATATGCCCCCCAGCTCATGGATATGCCCCCCAGCTCATGGATATGCCCCCCAGCTCATGGATATTGCCCCCCAGCTCATGGATATTGCCCCCCAGCTCATGGATATGCACCCCAGCTCACACATGGGTATGCCCCCCAGCTCATGGATCCCCCCAATGATACTTACCTTCCTGGGCGCCACCGGGGATGTCTCCACGCCTGCGCTCGCTCGTTGGAAGGACCCCAGCCACGACCACGTGATCACGGCTGGGGACCTTCCAACGAGCGCGCGCAGGGAAACTTTACCGGCGTCGCCCAGGAAGGTAAGTATCATCGCGGAGAGCAGCTGCAGGGCCTGTCTGAATGCTCTATCTGCATTCGGACAGGCCCTGCAGCTGCTCACTGTGTTCATACTTACCTTCCTGTGCGACGCCGGGAATGTCTCCGCGCGTGCGCTCGTTGGAAGGACCCCAGCCGTGATCACATGGTCCCACGTGGTTGCGGCTGGGGTCCTTCCAACGAGCGCACGCGCGGAGACATTCCAGGCGGCGCCCATGAAGGTAAGTATCGCAGAGAGCGTAGCGTATCGATAGAGCATTCGGACAGCCGCCGCAGCCCCTTGGATGCCGGCAAGCCGGCTCAATGCCGGCTTCCGGTATCGGAAAAAATATCGGGGGGTACTGCACGAGTACCAAGTACTCCTGCAGTACCCAGTATCGGCCCCGATACCGATACTAGTATCGGTATCGGTGCAACCCTACTTTCTTTGTGTGAGTACTGGTCAATACAGACTTGGCAAGTCTCAAGCACACACACCTCACAGCTTTGCTAGGGAGGCAGAATAGTGAAAAGACATTAACAGCATAACTGGAGTGAAAAGAAATTAGTGAAAAGACATTAAGCTGCCAGAAAGAGAAAAGACATTAACAGCAATTAACATCACAAGTAAGTAGCCTTCAGTGAACCTGAGAGCAGATAGATCTGCATCCTACAGACAGAGTCTGCCTACAGCTGCAGCGGGTGGGCCTGTGTAAACTTTGCCAAACAGTGACTGCTAACCAGACGGCCAAGACACTGCTCCCTTCTTATTCTTCTCATCTGTGTAAAACATGGCAGACAGAAGAAGCCCTCTAACATCACAGGAAAGGCAACTTGTTTCAAATGTGGAAGTAATGAATATCAATCCAGTCAGAAGCAAACACAACACAAAACCTACATGGAAGATTACTGAAAAACACTTATGGACATAAACTATGAGACATCACAGCAAAGGTCATGGCTTTGGGAACAGGTGATGAGTTGTGTCTCCACCACCAGACACACCATTTGTGATGCAGGAGGAGTTTTAGGACAGCTATCTACAGCTCATGCTCAATATCTTGCCCACTGTCACATTTATGTCTCTAATTTAGAGAAGATAAATTCTAAACAGGCTTTACAAGAAATAGAGGAATTAAATGTATTAATTCAGAAAGAGACAATTTAGTACATCAGACCAGAGTAAAGGCGGAAGAGAGAATTGCCCAACTCCAAGAGACTGCTTCTCACATTTCAGCGTCTACAATGCATTCAAATAGCTCACATCTCTCAAGGTCAAAATCCTCACAATATTCAAAGAGTTCAATTAGTCTGCAGCTTATCCAAGCCCGGGCAAAAGCAGAGACTACCAAGTTACAGGCGGCTTTTGCAAAAAGGAAAAGCAGAAATGGAAACGGACGCAGCTTCCAAAAAAGCAGAAAGAAAAGCAGAAATGGAAACGGACGCCGCTCGCAAAAAAGCAGAAAGGAAAGCAGAAAGGGAAAAGGACACCGCTTGCAAAAAAGCAGAAATGAAAATGGAAGCCGCTCAAGAAAGCAGCTATGGAAATGGAAGAAGCTCGCAAGAGAGAGGAAATAGAAGCCCTAGAGAAAGTGTGAGCATGCCACAGCCGTGGCAACACTAAAGGTTCTAGAACAAGCTGCCAGGGGAAGTGAAAGAGACAGCATTAGCTTTAAGCAATGTGGATAGTGAAGATTCCCTTAAGCGCACCAGAGACTATGTACTGAAGCAAAACAGTGAACCTCTCATAACATCAAATGTTCCTGACAGTTGTGACAACCTTCCAAAACAGGGAGAAGACTATTTAGCAGTACCCTGCATCCAAGGTCAGTACAATACTCTACTAGCTAATGATCCTGACCTATCTTCACACGCCCTAGTGCAACAGCAATCCCAAATGCATTAACTCTCAGATGGAATTCTACCCTCCAGCAACTAATCAGAACCCTAGCAACCAGCTATAAAACCATGCCTGTCTGAGTCTATGGACGTTAAACCGACTCCAGGGCTAAATACAGATGCAACCGCATACTACCCTATGTCACTTAACCTCCCTGGTGGTCTAATGTTTTTTAAATTTCGTGTCTACAAGCGTCTCAATTTTTTTTTTTTAAGGAAACAGGTTTTTGTACATAGTTAGCCTGTAATAATTAGGAATCACGCACTGAAATCCGTGCAATCAAGAGTTCTTACTGGTAAAATCCTTTATAAATAAATAAAAATATAGTAAATACACTGAGTCCGATAAAGTTTAAGATGGAGAATCCTAACCGCCTTTGCCCTATTCATAAGAAGCCACATCCCCTCAAAAAGTGCATTGGCTTTAGAAAGAAACCACTCCAAGAGCGCAAGGAGCTCCTAAAGACATATGGTGTATGTTTCAGATGTTGTGCCTCTACTGAGCACTTTGCCAAAGATTGCAAATTTCATATCAAGCGCATAGAATGTGATAGTGTGGATCATGTGCAGGCGCTACATCCATCTCAGTACCTGCCTGCAACGTCAACAGATTCCCCTCCTGTGTCAAAGCACGGCGGGGAGACTACAGATCAGGAAGTTACAATAGTGTCCTCTGCTTGTACAGCAGTATGCAGTGTTGTGGAAATTTTATTGTGTGTGTTTTATAGGTTGTCATCTGTCTCCCTGTGTTGGAATTTCCAGGCCATGCTCTATGGAGTGGGACCCCGATTTATCAGCACTGGGTGTAAACCATTGGAGTAGATATCTTCCTGTGGATGTGGAGACACAGCCGCCGGGCACAGAGGTCTCCGTTGGTGAATGGTCCATGTGCTATGCGCTGAGCTGCTGGCCGGGGGAGACTGATGTGCAGCGGAGCAGTGTTTTCTTAGCGAATGTATGGACGCCGCCTAGGGGCCCCGCGCAATGCACGGATTTATTGGCTGACGTGGATACATTTGTTGAGCGAACAATATATGAAAGGAAAGTGCATTTGTGGTCTCTGGGGCATCGGATCAACGCACTGGAGAGGATATGGAGAGGATATATGCTGTATAAAAGCATGCATTCATAGGAACTTTATTGGGTATTGATCACTGAGCAATACTGGATAAAGTTCACTCCAGTGGTAATGGGAGATTAAAGATGGCGGCGCCCATGTGCAGGCATGCCGTTTCCTTTGTGAATGTGTTTGGGGGAAGGGGGAATCCATTGCGCATGGATTCCATTGTTAACAATGGTGCACATGGACATGAACTAGCAGCTGGAAACTGCACAGTGCTTCGCATGAATGAGCATACACTCCCCTTTTCTATGGTCTATTCAGATGTATACATGTGTTTCATTGGTTGGCTCTGTGATGTAAATGTATGAGGGAGTGATGACTGTTGGGGTCAGCACTTCCCGCTGTGATGCCTATAAAGAAATCTGCCTCCAGTGAGGAGGACAGAGGAAAATGAGGATCCAACAAGACAACAGCAGAGTCTCTGTCTCATTACTGCGCGCGTTCAGATAAGTATGGGAGGGAGAGCAGAGAACTGCTTGTAAGTGCAGCGGATCTAACTACACAGAAATAGTAGATTAATTTCTACAACATTATGGCGCGTCAGGTATAACAAGGGAATCAACGGATTTTTCCTCTGCACAGCAGATAAAAGGAGAGAGGAAGTAAACTGTAATTTTGTCTGCCGTGTCGAGGAAATTTCTGCTCGGTAAAAACGTTTTTTCTCGTTTTGTGTAAAGGACGAGGTAAGTGCTTTTGTCTTGTGTAGTTTTTTGGTGGATCTGAGCTGCTTGTACAGAGATTGTATGGTGAGATTGTGACTTGTGTGCTGACCAGTACAGGGTATCGTGTTTTTTGTTGTAACTTCCCTGTTTTTGTGTAATATTTATGTTACTGTGATTTTGTAAGCGGTGATTCTGATTTGTAGAGGCAGAATTTTGTTTGTGTTTTTACAAGAGAGACAGCATTTAGAGAGGATTTGTATACTGTTAGCCTGTAAATCACCCCCAGAGAGGAGGTTTGCTCTGGTTTCGAGGGTGGGGCACGGGGAATAGAGAAACTGTGTTTAATTTGGTTTTTTTTCTTGCTAGATTTTGGAGACACAATGTTGTCTTCCTTTGTGTGAGACCATGTGTTGAGCCACCATTTTGTTGAAGTCCAACCTCCATTTTGTTGTAGGAAGTTAAATTTTTGTTTGTTTTCAGGTCTAGTTATTTTTGTATTTTTATACAGAAAGCAAATGCGGTTTTTGTATTGAATTTCGGGTTTAAGTGAAATCTTTACTTTGTACTGAATTTAGTTAGATAGTAAGACCAGAGTTTTTGTACCTTTGTCTTTTTTGTAACTTTTCTATGTACGGCTTGATTTTGTTGTAAGTTTTGTGCTGGATGTCGGTTGAGTGTTCGGTTATGGAATAGCCCAGTGACAAGCTTGAAAGGGGAATCATTGTGTGATGGTTAATGATTCTGCTTAATGTTTGTATATCTGTGGCTGTTACACTGAATTGTAGAATTGTTTGGCATAGTTAATACGGGTACTACAGTGTAGAAGGGTGGTGCTTTGTAGTTCTGTGCCAAAAGTATTGGGACAACTCAGAGATTGATAGCAGTGTCTTTTTTGTAGTAACCATTGTGGTGTTTGTATTCCTGTACAATGGAAAGTATTTTTAAGGAAGTAGCTAAGGTTAAAAACACGGCGGCCATTGTTCAAGCTATGCAGGGATCTACTGATCCATGGCGGCAGGCTCAAAAGTGTGTAGCAGACCAGATCGGTACCAGAAAGTTCCGCAAACAGAAAGGCAAGTATGTTCTGATTTTTGTTGCTGGTTGGATAGCCGATAAATTTCAGGAGTCTTGTAGGCTGAAGCGGAGTTTGGAAGGAGAGATGGAAGATTTAAAAGTGGAAATTGGCAAATTGAGAGCTCTTGTCCAGCAGGCAGCTGAAGCTAGCACAGAGTATGAATGTACTGTGAGGTCTAATAGTGAGCTGTGCAAGGAGAATGAATGGTTGTTTGAAAGCCCGACGCATGCACAGGGGGCTGTAAGGGAATTATCTGGTCCCTGCAGGAGACCAGAAGTTGAACATTGTGCAGTAAGTATGGAGATGTCTGAGGACTTTGGGTCAGATATTGAAACCGACTCAGGGATGGAGATGGCCAATTTGTCGGACCCTGGAGTTGGAAATGTTGGTGCAATGGCGAAGGATACCTCAGATGAGTCTGTGGTAAAAGGACTCCATTCAGATGGTAGTGTGAGATCTAGTCATGCTAGGATGGTTAGTGTTGTGCAGCAAGGCCCATCACCATGTGCCCAGAGAAGGTTTTGTGCAGGGAGACAAGCTATTCGTTGCTTTGCATGCAGGGGATTTGCGCACATTGCTAGGTACTGTGTGGTAATTAATGGCAACAGACACAGAGATTCTAAGTATACCAGAACCGCACCTAGAAGTAAAGCGGTTTATTCAGAAAGGTGGGGTAATGGTCCCAGACATGGATCTTTGCAAAGGCATAGAAGCCAGGGACAGCCAAGGTCATGGATCCAGGAAACAGATTTAAAATCACAATATGAACGGCTGAAATGTGAAGCTTAGAGAGGAAAGAGATCGTTTCTGGGAATTCAGCAGAGTTCCTAAGTTTGGGTACCAGAGAAGGGGAAATGAAGAGAGGTTATTGAGGTCTTTGTAAACCATTTTACGGTTTGTATTTTGCAGGAAAAAATGGAGGAACTTTTAAACCTAATTTAAATTGACTTTTTCCTTTCCCTGGAAACCTGTTTGGGGACTTTGTTGTAATGTTAAATCCTGTTTCTATGGTAATATGAAACTAAAGTTAGCTGTGGACTGGACTGTTTCAGGCGAACCCTTCAAGACATTGATGTGTTAATTCAGTCCTATACAATTGTATGTGTGTGTTCCAAGGGTTTTTTTGTTTTGTTTTTTTTTGGTGTTTGTATTGAGTTTTGGTTTTAAGTTAAAATTTACTTTTTACTGAATCTCAATGTATATAGCAAGACTTCCTGTAACTGATGTTTTTGGTAGAGAGTGTACTTCAGTGGTGTTTTTTCATGTTATTGTTTGGGCGTTTTTGGGTCTTGGGAGGGCAATTCAGAGCCCCTCCCCCATTGTTTGGGTTGTAGAACCTTGCTGCGTTTTGTATAGTATCACATTACTGTTGGTTTTGTGGTAGAAAAGAAAGGATTTGGTTTAAAACTTTCTTTTTATATTTACTTTCCATAGGCGGATTGTGCAAGTGAGAATAACACGCTTTTATTGGTTTATAGCTGCTTTGTGCAGCGAGTAGTTCATTTCGGTTTTACGTTCAGACTGTTAGTTTTTGTTTTGGAGTTTTTTCATTGGGCGACAGTGATTAAGGTGTTGTACGGAGACATCGTACAACTAGGAAATAGACAGCAGAAGGCTATCCCCATTTATCAACTGTATACTGAAGGAAGCCACATTATTCTGTAGAGAAAACGGTTGTAAGTGTGCTGTGCGGTTTAGTCTGGCGAAGCAATGTGCGGTCCTACAGCGTATACACTTGTGTATGCATACAATGTGAGGGGTAGAGACATAAGGGTTTCTAGTTGGGGAACTATAGCGGTATAGTGGTTGTAGTCCATCAATCCACCGCAGAAGACGACACCGGGCGGTGCTCTCCTAAATTGGTGCTGGGTTTCCCTGGACGCAGGGGTAAGACGATAAGCCGATTCGAATCGCCATGGGCAATGTGCTGTCTATGCAAGGGAAGGAGAGCGAGGCTTCCCACAGTCAGACGGCTGCGCAGCACATGAAATCTAGTTTTGGGGCGAAGGCCACGAAACCCCTTTAAAGTATGGCATAGATAGTCCAACGGTACCACTTGGGGTATCCCTCTGGAGGGGACGTTTGACGTAGCTCAGATGTGGCTTCGGAAATCTATTACGGTAAACTGACAGGGTATACAGAAGGCGGTTTCAGTCCGGAAGAACCGCATTATGTACACCTGGCCAGAGGGGATAGCCGCGATTGGTGATCCAATGCTGGAAGCGGAAGCGCTTTCTGGGCTAACTCTGCTAAGGCAGGCTGGATCCACCAACACTGGATCTGTTGTAGTTTCCTCTGATGCCTCTGCCATCACCAATGTAACCAACTCTGCTCTCTCCAGTTTTTTGGGTGTTTTTACATTCCAGGGTCAACAACATGGACACGTTTCCCTCAGGGGTCGGAGCAGAGACCTAGAAACACCTCTCTGCTGCCAGGTTGAGTAAGTATGAAGTGGCTCTCCTAACACCTACTAACCTGACTCTAAGACAATGCACCATTTTGAACCCAGCATCTCTTCTTCCTGTTATGAAGGAGGAAAAGAAGGGGGGAGATAATGGTGTGGAGGAAAGTGGTGCAGAAAACAATTGACAGATTTTTGCAAAGGAAAGAAATCACGGCCGATCCATGGCCTGAATGTTCCGCTGTAGCCCTTTATTCCATCAGGGATGCCCCCCGGCAGCCCCGCGGATTCGGGAGTCCCTCCCGGACCCAGACTCAATAACCAGTGTTCTAGTCAACCAGGTGATTGTATCATGCTAAATAAACATCCGAGGACGGGACTAGAGCCGAGATATTGTGGTGCTGCAGACGACGCCAACCTCCCTGAAGTTCGAGGGACGAGACAACTGGATCCACGCCAGTCACTGCAAGAAGTTGCTCAACTACGTCAAAGAGTGAAGAGTTTCATTTTCGTTTGTTTAGTTTAGTTTTTAGCGAGGGAAATGCACCTAAGACTAGCAAGGGCTACAAGGAGACATTTGTTGATAACACATAACGATACATTCCTAGAGGGTAACATCAGTTATAGTTTAATAGTAACTCTGGCTCCTGCCGTTCGCTTGTTAAGTTCTTGTGCGGTGTTGCAGTGAGGGAGATCACCAAGGAACAACGACAGTAGAGCGTCCAAAGGGGGGTTTCTGTGAATTAGATGATGGCTGTGCCTAGCTAGCAGACACCAGTGACAAGGGTCAGGTCCACAATGACGGGAGCAGGGCAGAGGTGGAGCTATGACTAGTGAGAGTAGAAATCCTTTTTAAAGCTTTGGAAAGTCTTAGGGTTCGCTGGTTTTCCATTGGATCCTGGCTAAAGGAAATGGGAGTATATATTCTTATGGTGTTTCTGCTTCTGTTCCTGTTCCTTCTATACGCCGGAGTGAGATGTTCCTGATGTCTACTCGACTGAGTTACCGAAGCCCGAACAGACGAGACGCCTTGAAGACCAACCCATGGACTGGATACAGAGGATTCCAGACCTACCGGCGACCGACGCAACCCACCACCTCATGTCATCCCTCTGAGTCACATTCCCTAGAGCAGATTCTACAGGTCAAGATTTGTTTTAAGATTTGCCCAAAAAAATCGGCGTGTCAAGATTTGTTTTAAGACTTGCTTTAAGATTCTATGTGTCAAGATGGACTCTGTTGTTTTCTGGCTTTTTGGATTCAGGACTTTCCGTATACAAGAGGAACGGTTTCTTTCCAAGGAAGATCGAGATTCATCGAGGGACACTGGGGAGCATATGACAAAGAGGAGGGACTGTTGTGGAAATTATATTGTGTGGACACTATATTCTAGGATGTGTGCGTTTTATAGGTTGTCATCTGCCTCCTTGTGTCGTATTAAACCGAGAAACGTTCTAGCAGAGGGTACTTGGGTTTAATCAGAACCAGCGGCAAAACCATCAGCATGAAAACCTTCTCTTGGGTTTAGAGACGTGTTCTCTGTGTGTGGGGGCATTTGGCGGTTTGTGAGCACTAAGTGCAATGCGCTGGGCTTCTTACCTCCCAATGTCTATGCACATCGGAGAAGTGACGTCTGCATAACGAGAGATACGTACTATATCTCTGTTGCGGCTACGCTATCCCTTTCTGGATACATATCTGCTTTTAAGACATGCCTGCCTTGTCTGTACACTCGTACCGTGTACTGACAATAGCTGGAATGTCTCCGCAGATAGGTCTCAAATCTATAAGAACAAGTAGACTGATCTTCACTAGATACTGATCAAATCTGAGCAGTGTTGAATGGGGTCCATGCTGACAGTGATGGGTGGATGGTCGGCCAACATGGCGGACGGGGACAATGGACATGACTCATCCTTATACAGGGATGAGGTGTGTACAGTGGACTAGTCAGCCATCCTGGTGCACACCCCTGTCCTTTTGATATGTAAATGTACTTACTGAGCTGACTGGTTTATGTTGTAAAGCTATCACCCACTGGGCGTTGTCCTATTGGTCTAATAAATTAAGGAGTCCAGAGGAAAAGAGCTCTCTTGGTAGACGGACTCTTTCTGGGCTAGAAAATGAGGATCCAACAAGACAACAGCAGAGTCTCTGTGTTTCCTTACTGCACGCGTTCAGATAAGTATGGCAGGGAGAGCAGATAACTGCTTGTAAGTGCAGCGGATCTAACTACACAGAAATAGATTAATTTCTACGACAGCGGTGAAGATCTTTGCGACAAGTCTTGTGCTAAAATATGCTTAGTTAACATATCACAAGGATCACCCAGGAAAGTCTGCTAAAGAATATGCCATCCTGGATGATCAGATCAATCGGTCCATCGCAAGAACAGAAATCTTTGATCTTTTCACCTTAAAAGGAGAATCCTACCCTTATACTTTAGGTGCATGTAGTGGCATTACAGAGGTGTCACGAGGCGTGTGCGGTTCTGGTATGAGCCCAGCAGGCGGCGACACAGAGGGGAGGCCAGACAGGAATCACGCAATGAAGATTCTTTAATGAAACATAAATGGTCCTTAACTGCAGGCACTTGAAAGAACAAAGGAAATATATAAGTCCAGGGAGAGTTCTTGACTGGAGAGTCTGAGGTTTTTGGGCAATGCAGTCCCAGACTGCAGACAGGGCCCACCAAGGAGAAGTCTTTTATCTTTTGTTTAAGGCTATCCTAAACAAAAGATAAATCCAGGTTAAGTATCCATGTAATTGGGCAGACTAGATGGGCCGAAAGGTTCTTATCTGCCGACATTTTTTCTATGTTTCTAAATCTGGACAGCGGACAGTGGTACCTTGATCATAAAGGTCAGAGACAGAGATTAACTGTAATCCACAAGTGGAGATCGCTGAGAGTCCCTTGCACAGACAGATGTATCCAGGAACAACAGGGCAGATGGATACACAGGATAAATTGGAGCAGGTTTGCACACATCCAGATGACCTCAGTCAGGGAGAACAATGCAGATCCGACGCTGGCTGGGTCTCTCTGCCTTTTATGGAGACTTAATCATGGATGGGTCTCAGCTGGAAGTCCAGGGCTAGAAAAGGAAGACCCAGGCTGGATCTCCATGAGCCTGGTCAAGGTGCTGAGCCTGGGCAAAACCTGGACTGGAATCCAAGAAAGAAGAGATCCAGGGCAAAGTTCTTAGATCCAGGTGTGCAAGACAGGTACACGGGGTGGACCGTGACAAGAGGTCTCTGGAAGAAGAGCCAGCGGATTCGTAGTAGCTTCTCTTGGGGACAATCTGGAATTACCGTTACCCACACATGTCGAGTGCAACCAGATCCCATCTAACCAGCAAGAGATCCCTACACCAGAAGCTGCTCTACACCATCCTCATCTGAAGGCTATAGCTAACGAAATACCAGCACTTGACAAGAATGCAGATATCCTAATTCTCCTGGGCAGAGATATCCTTAGAGTACATATGGTACGGCAACAAATTAATGGTCCACATGATGCTCCATTCGCTCAATGTCTTGATCTAGGTTGGGTTATCGTATGCAATGTTTGTTTAAGGAAAATGAAGGTGCCTACCAAGATTTTTTCCTTCAAAACACACATCTTGCCAAATGGTTGCAACACCTATCTTGAACTGTGCCCATGCCATTACAGAGTGAAGGAAAAATTGAACAGCAACGAATGGCAGCATGACGACCAGGATAAATTAAATGTCTTTCAGTCCTGGGATAACACCTTTGGAGCCACAGTGTTCAATTCTACCAATGATGACAACAAACTAGCACTGGCAAGAACATAGGGAATTTCTCAAGATGATGGTTAAAGAATTCGCTCAGGATGATGCCAATAGCTGGGTACCACCCTTACCCTTTCGTGCGCCTAGAGCAGGGCTCGACAAACGCTGGTCGCTAGGTCGCCATCGACTACAAATGCTGTCCTGGTTTGCATACAGGGGTGGGCAATTCATATAGCCAGACACCCAGTCCCCGGTCGACAACTTGGAAAAAGAGGCTCTGTCCCGCGGCTGGCTAGCTGATGGCACGCTGTGAGAATTGGCACTATGCAATTACATTTGCATTTCAAGCTGAGTCCATCCAGCGCGTCTGCGGAGGTTTGAAACCATGCATCAGACTTCCGGTGTGATGGAGCCCGCCACCTCCCTCCCCCAGCATGGGAGCATGCATCGGTTAGACGGAGATGCTATGCTGGGTGTGCGTCTGGAGACTGGCAGGAGTTTGAAAGCTGCCAGACACGGAATAACAACGCATGGACTGATAAGAAAAAAAAAACACGCAACTTTGAAAGCTACATCCCCAGATACAAGAGGGATTCGAGGGAGGGGCAGCCACAGCGAAGAGTGAGGAAAGGAGGGCAGAACAATACACAGGCACTGTATAGAACACTGTATTTTGCATATTAAAGTGTTGTATACACAATACAGTGTTATATACACAATACACAGTGTTATATGCAACACTGTATTGTGTATGTAACATTAATATGCACAATACAGTGTTCTATGTATGTTATATACACAATAGTGTTATATACACAATACAGTGTTAAATACACAAGTGTTATATACACAATACAGTGGTGCATATAACACTTGTGTACTTAACACTGTATTGGGTATATAACATGCATATAACACTATTTTGCATATTACAGTGTTGTATACACAATACAGTGTTGCATATAACATTGTATTGTGTATATAACACTCAGGGTTATTTAGAGAGCGGTGAAAAGCATGAGAATGACTGGAGAATGGAAAATTCTAGGTCAAAATAGCTGATTTAGAAAGTGAAATGAATGGTACAATTTTTCTGGTTTGGCTATTTTGACCTAGAATTTTCCATTCTCCAGTCACTCTCCTGCTTTTCACCACTCTCTGAATAACCCTGACTGTATTGTGTATAGAACATGTATATAACACTGTATTGTACAACATGCATATTATATACAGTACAATACACAGTGATCTATATGCATGTATGTGTGTATGTATGTCCGTGCCGGGGTATGTATGTATGTATGTATGTATGTCCGTGCCGGGGTATGTATGTATGTATGTATGTATGTATGTCTGTATGTCCGTGCCGGGGTATGTATGTATGTATGTATGTATGTCCGTGCCGGGGTATGTATGTATGTATGTATGTATGTCCGTGCCGGGGTATGTATGTATGTATGTATGTATGTCCGTGCCGGGGTATGTATGTATGTATGTCCGTATGTCCGTGCCGGGGTATGTATGTATGTATGTCCGTGCCGGGGTATGTATGTATGTATGTCCGTGCCGGGGTATGTATGTATGTATGTCCGTGCCGGGGTATGTATGTATGTATGTCCGTGCCGGGGTATGTATGTATGTATGTCCGTATGTCCGTGCCGGGGTATGTATGTATGTATGTATGTATGTCCGTGCCGGGGTATGTATGTATGTATGTATGTATGTATGTCCGTGCCGGGGTATGTATGTATGTATGTCCGTGCCGGGGTATGTATGTATGTATGTATGTCCGTGCCGGGGTATGTATGTATGTATGTATGTCCGTGCCGGGGTATGTATGTATGTATGTATGTCCGTGCCGGGGTATGTATGTATGTATGTATGTCCGTGCCGGGGTATGTATGTATGTATGTATGTATGTATGTCCGTGCCGGGGTATGTATGTATGTATGTATGTCCGTGCCGGGGTATGTATGTATGTATGTATGTATGTATGTATGTATGTATGTATGTCCGTGCCGGGGTATGTATGTATGTATGTTAGAGATGTGCGTTTCGGGATTTTCACGAAATTTCCCGATTCGTGTTTTCGGATGCGGCCGAATTTCCGAAAAATTTTAGATCCGAAAAGTTCAGATCCGAAATGTTTTCCGAGCCGAAACGAAATATTTTCGGACTTTTCGAATGGGCTTGAAATGTGGCAAACGAGGAGAACAGATGTTCCGAAAAACGAAAATTTTCCGAAAAACGAAAATTTTCCGAAAAACGAAAATTTTCTGAAAAACGAAAATTTTGTAAAAACGAACATTCTGAAAAACGAAAATTTTTTGAAAAAACGAAAAGTCGATACAAAAAACGGGCAAAATGACATGAAAAATACGAAAAATTGCCGAAAAATGTGCAATTCCGAAAAACGAACATTTTCCGAAAAACGAAAATTTTGTAAAAACGAAAATTTTCGGAAAAACGAAAAGTCGATACAAAAAACCAGCACAGTGACACGAAAATACGAAAAATGGTCGAAATTCCGAAAAAAAAAATGTACCCGAAAAACAGGTCGAACCGAATCGAATCGAAACCGAAATCGGTCGAAACGAGCCAAATCGAAAAGTTTAAAAATCCGAAAAATCGAACCGAATCGAACCGAAAAAAAAATCGGTGCACAAGCCTAATGTATGTATGTCCGTGCCGGGGTATGTATGTATGTATGTATGTATGTATGTATGTATGTATGTCCGTGCCGGGGTATGTATGTATGTCCGTGCCGGGGTATGTATGTATGTATGTCCGTGCCGGGGTATGTATGTATGTATGTATGTCCGTGCCGGGTATGTATGTATGTATGTATGTCCGTGCCGGGGTGTATGTATGTATGTATGTCCGTGCCGGGGTATGTATGTATGTATGTATGTATGTATGTATGTCCGTGCCGGGGTATGTATGTATGTCCGTGCCGGGGTATGTATGTATGTATGTATGTCCGTGCCGGGGTATGTATGTATGTATGTCCGTGCCGGGGTATGTATGTATGTATGTCCGTGCCGGGGTATGTATGTATGTATGTATGTATGTCCGTCCGGGGTATGTATGTATGTATGTATGTATGTCCGTGCCGGGGTATGTAATGTATGTATGTCCGTGCCGGGGTATGTATGTATGTATGTATGTATGTATGTCCGTGCCGGGGTATGTATGTATGTATGTATGTATGTCCGTGCCGGGGTATGTATGTATGTATGTATGTCCGTGCCGGGGTATGTATGTATGTATGTATGTATGTATGTCCGTGCCGGGGTATGTATGTATGTATGTATGTCCGTGCCGGGGTATGTATGTATGTATGTCCGTGCCGGGTATGTATGTATGTATGTATGTATGTATGTATGTATGTATGTATGTATGTATGTATGTATGTCCGTGCCGGGGTATGTATGTATGTATGAAAACAATACAAACTTTAGCTTGTGGAGGGAGCGCAAAAGAGGATAGGTGAGTATTCTGTTCACAAGTATCTCAGTTGTTCTTGGATAAAATCAATTCTAAAATATAGAAAGAGACGCCTTCATTGCGTAGTATATTATACAATACAAGGATAGTTATATAATGGTGAATACACACTCACAAACATAGAGCCTATAGGCTCGTGGTATTTACTTGTAAGCCTCTATGGGGGGCTCCTCCCATCAAGATGATGATTGTAGGGAATGGTCTCTTGATGTCCAGGGATACCTCAATAAATGAAAGATATATGGCACAATACCAAATGGAAAATGTGACAATAGAGGAACAGATTGTATTCACTCACGTGGTACTGAGCCTCCCGTCTGAGTGGCTCAGTATCTCAGCTTGTGGACCACTTCAATTGTGGAGGGGGGGTCCCACCCCTAGGATATGGAAACTAGCAATAGTAAGCACCACGTGAGTGAATACAATCTGTTCCTCTATTGTCACATTTTCCATTTGGTATTGTGCCATATATCTTTCATTTATTGAGGTATCCCTGGACATCAAGAGACCATTCCCTACAATCATCATCTTGATGGGAGGAGCCCCCCATAGAGGCTTACAAGCAAATACCACGAGCCTATAGGTTCTATGTTTGTGAGTGTGTATTCACCATTATATAACTATCCTTGTATTGTATAATATACTACGCAATGAAGGCGTCTCTTTCTATATTTTAGAATTGATTTTATCCAAGAACAACTGAGATACTTGTGAACAGAATACTCACCTATCCTCTTTTGCGCTCCCTCCACAAGCTAAAGTTTGTATTGTTTTCATTTAACTTTGGTGAAGGACACACCATTGGTGAGCGGCATAATTGTACAATCATATTAGTACAAACACTTTCTGAATAAACTCCTCAGCGCCAAACACATTTAGCTCCTGAAGGAGTTAACACAATCTATGTATGTATGTCCGTGCCGGGGTATGTATGTATGTATGTATGTCCGTGCCGGGGTATGTATGTATGTATGTATGTCCGTGCCGGGGTATGTATGTATGTATGTATGTCCGTGCCGGGGTATGTATGTATGTATGTATGTCCGTGCCGGGGTATGTATGTATGTATGTATGTATGTGCCGGGGTATGTATGTATGTATGTATGTGCCGGGGTATGTATGTATGTATGTATGTGCCGGGGTATGTATGTATGTATGTATGTATGTATGTATGTGCCGGGGTATGTATGTATGTATGTATGTATGTGCCGGGGTATGTATGTATGTATGTATGTGCCGGGGTATGTATGTATGTATGTATGTATGTGCCGGGGTATGTATGTATGTATGTGCCGGGGTATGTATGTATGTATGTGCCGGGGTATGTATGTATGTATGTATGTGCCGGGGTATGTATGTATGTATGTATGTATGTATGTACGTACGTACCGGGGTATGTATGTATGTATGTATGTACGTACCGGGGTATGTATGTATGTATGTGCCGGGGTATGTATGTATGTATGTGCCGGGGTATGTATGTATGTATGTGCCGGGGTATGTATGTATGTATGTGCCGGGGTATGTATGTATGTATGTGCCGGGGTATGTATGTATGTATGTATGTATGTATGTATGTATGTGCCGGTATGTATGTATGTATGTGCCGGGGTATGTATGTATGTATGTGCCGGGGTATGTATGTATGTATGTGCCGGGGTATGTATGTATGTATGTATGTATGTACCGGGGTATGTATGTATGTATGTGCCGGGTATGTATGTATGTATGTATGTATGTATGTGCCGGGGTATGTATGTATGTATGTATGTATGTATGTGCCGGGGTATGTATGTATGTATGTATGTGCCGGTATGTATGTATGTATGTATGTGCCGGTATGTATGTATGTATGTATGTGCCGGGGTATGTATGTATGTATGTATGTGCCGGGGTATGTATGTATGTATGTGCCGGGTATGTATGTATGTATGTATGTATGTATGTATGTGCCGGGTATGTATGTATGTATGTGCCGGGGTATGTATGTATGTATGTGCCGGGTATGCTATTGTATGTATGTATGTATGTATGTGCCGGGGTATGTTATGTATGTATGTATGTATGTATGTATGTGCCGGGGTATGTATGTATGTATGTATGTATGTGCCGGGGTATGTATGTATGTATGTGCCGGGGATGTATGTATGTATGTATGTATTGCCGGGTATAGTATGTATGTATGTAATGTATGTGCCGGGGTATGTATGTATGTATGTTGTCCGTGCCGGGTATGTATGTATGTATATGTATGTATGTATGTATGTATGTATGTCCGTCCGGGTATGTATGTATGTATGTTAGAGATGTGCGTTTCGGATTTTCACGAAATTCCCGATTCGTGTTTTCGGATGCGGCCGAATTTCCGAAAAATTTTAGATCCGAAAAGTTCAGATCCGAAATGTTTTCCGAGCCGAAACGAAATATTTCGGACTTTTCGAATGGGCTTGAAATGTGGCAAAACGAGGAGAACAGATGTTCCGAAAAACGAAAATTTTCCGAAAAAACAAAATTTCCGAAAAAACGAAAATTTTTCTGAAAAACGAAAATTTTGTAAAAACGAACATTCTGAAAAACGAAAATTTTTTGAAAAACGAAAAGTCGATACAAAAAACGGGCAAAATGACATGAAAAATACGAAAAATTGCGAAAAATGTGCAATTCCGAAAAAACGAACATTTTCCGAAAAACGAAAATTTTGTAAAAACGAAAATTTCGGAAAAACAAACAAATTTTTCGGAAAAAACGAAATTTTTCGGAAAAACGAAAAGTCGATACAAAAAACGAGCACAGTGACACGAAAATACGAAAAATGGTTCGAAATTCCCGAAAAAAAAAATGTACCCGAAAAACAGGTCGAACCGAATCGAATCGAAAACCGAAATCGGTCGAACGAGCCAAATCGAATGTGTTTAAAAATCCGAAAATCGAACCGAATCGAACCGAAAAAAAAATCGGTGCACAAGGCCTAAGTATGTATGTCCGTGCCGGTATGTATGTATGTATGTATGAGTATGTATGTATGTATGTATGTATGTATGTATGTCCGTGCCGGGTATGTATGTATGTCCGTGCCGGTATGTATGTATGTATGTATGTCCGTGCCGGGGTATGTATGTATGTATGTAATGTCCGTGCCGGGTATAGTATGTATGTATGTATGTCCGTGCCGGGGATTATGTATGTATGTATGTCCGTGCCGGGTATGTATGTATGTATGTATGTATGTATGTATGTCCGTGCCGGGTATGTATGTATGTCCGTGCCGGGGTATGTATGTATGTATGTTGTCCGTGCCGGGGTATGTATGTATG